>JAITYZ010000699.1:0-24463 GCA_027744595.1 Paronellides praefectus
GCCAAAAAAACCTTTAAAAATATTTAATGGGCTGTTGTCGGTAGGGATTTGGACTCAATGCACACTCCAGTTACGCCAGTAAAACTATTTCACATTCCATTTACACTCGTATTAAAAGCCATGTAATAAATCTTTTTTTATTAGTTAGCTTTTCATGACAAATCCATGAGTCCATACCATATACCTCACCGTTATTTCCTATTTTAACTCAGTGGATTACTTTCTCTTTTTCATAGGTACTCTGGCAAAGCCACTGAATGGGACCACAAATGCCATAGACTTGGTATTTGCAACATATTGGTTCTTTCCAGCAAAGACACAAATCATTTCGGCCAAGAGCAGAGAGTGTATCGAGGAGAAGATGTCTTTGGAAAAGCAGAGATTTGAAGAAACAAGTAAGGACACATTTTTTTGTGTGTAAAAACTTGCTTCATATCTTAACAAATATATCTTTAATTTTGAAGCTTCCTTCTTATATGCTATTTGCTAATTACCACATAATTAGTTGATTTTGTGGCAAGAGACTATGCGTACACATAATATATATATCCATTTGAAGCATGCATTCAACATTTTTGTCATCTATTAATGCATATATCCTGTTCAGCAACGATACATTATGTTACGGAACGCTTTTTTAAAAGACATCTGCTGCAGTTTAACTCTGGTTCGCTTGTGATTTATGTACTTTTATTTATCTATTTGTGGGCAATACATCAACAACAAAAATGTTGGCAATACAGAATCTTCTTCTAACCGTCATACTCCAGTAAAGGCAAACAAAAAAATCCTTTGATTTTTTTTCATAAATTTCAAATGAAAGATACACTACATAGCGGTCTTGTTGCAAACAGAAAAAAAAACTTTTTGATAAAAAAAGATCTTCTAGATTGTTGATTTTTGTGGTACACATACATTTTCCTTTTTCAGTTAACACTACACCGATATATAAGTAGAAATTCTTTGATGGATTTATACGTTTCCTTGTACTCACGTCCTCCTACTACAAACACATCCTGTTTCTTCTGCGTCAATGTCACTTACAGATCTTTTCTACCATCTTCTATCATATTATATTCATTGTGCACACACTTTTCTGTCACTACAAACAAACTATATGCCTATATAATAATAAATATGTTTGTGGTGTGTGATATATAGTTATGCGCATATGTATTTCCACGCAAAATCTCATTTTATGATCATTATGGCCGGTCGATGTAAGCTGGGGCACTACGAGATTTTAAAGATAGGTTCAGATTTTGTTTTTTGTGCTCTGCTCTGGACTGGATGCTTCTACATCCATTCCAGTGTTATGATGCGTTCAATGAGGAAAACTTTCATTTTTTATGAAAAGACATCATCTCATAAATAAATTCTAAGACGTAGGCAAGTTTGGTGATACCAGTGATAGGTATATAGTTTACAGTACTTGAGTACAGTACCTTTGAACATATTATTATGATATTATATGTAATATGCCACCAACTACATTGAAAAAGGGATAAGTTGGGGGGAAAGTACACTCTTTGTTTCTCTTCTCTCTGCCACCACCACCACCGGTCTTTCTTTTGCATTTATGCGCGTGTTTGTAATTATGCGCGTGTTTGTAAGTTAGCATGTATATAGGTATCTAAAATAAAATAGGAGACATCATAAAGGAATGATGATATGATAACAAGTTTTCTCCTTGAATGGATTATTATTATGTAGGCCGGTGTCATGCTATAAAATATTATGGAATTGGCTTGCAGACAGTTTCCCTTTCTTGTTCTAGTACAAGTTCCCGTTTTTTAACAAACTTCCAAAAGCAATAAAATGTGCGTAAGATATATGAAGATGAGCACAGTTGCGTGAATCCTAGTTTTCCTTTACATACTTTTATAAAAGATCAATACAGTGTGTCCGCACTCTTACAAATTATTATCATGATCACCTTATGCGCGAATATATGAAGATGAGCACAGTTGCGTGAATCCTAGTTTTCCTTTACATACTTTTATAAAAGATCAATACAGTGTGTCCGCACTCTTACAAATTATTATCATGATCACCAACATATAAAATAGATAATCCTAATAAAATATTTTACTGTCTCCGCTCTACTTACATCCCTACCAAAAACGACGAAGAATATAAATGATACGTTTATCATAATATTTAACGGCATTTCCTTTCGTTCTGTTCACGTGTTAACAAATCTATCTCCAATAAACTATGTACCTATACTACACAAAATTATTTACCAGGAAAATGTTATGCAATATACATTTAATAGTGAAAAACAAAAAATTGGCAATCCCTAATGATTCCAACGTTGCGTTGTTGAACTTGAGTATTAAAAAAACACGTGATTCATTATCTGTTATACTTTTTGTTTTCTTTGTACCAATATGTAGATGCAATTTATAGCAAACCAATAAGATGTCATTGATTTTTGTCTATTCCCTATTCATTGCAAGAATATCTTTTTTATTCTATCTATTTATTAGTCGAGGTAATCTCCAATGAGTTCTTTCTCCGCATTGTATTTAACCTAGATTTTAGCAAAGAGATATGAGCAGCACGTGTTGCAAATCAATTCACCAGAATAATAATAACGATGCAACACAGATATGTGTTGCTTCTCAGAATTCTGTAGCTTTCTAAAAGCTTCACAACACAACAATTGATTATACTGGTACAAGATTAATTTTTGTGTGCTGGTCTTTTTTCTTCATCGTTTCATAGTATGTACAAGCGAGTCCCCTTTCCATTTGTGAGTTTTATCCAACCAAAAGAAAAGCCAGGGTATTGCTAACTGACCAGTGGTAGGCTTTAAAAAAACCTCTGTGAATTCATGGTCATTCATGTTATGAAGGGGGTTTCATAGAATTTAACAAGGCTACACAAGTACCGTGGTAAAAATAAATAGGGACTTGTACCAAGTACCAATTTTATTTTCCCAATAATATTAACAAACTATAGCAGGTACGTTGAATATAAAAAAAGATTTCGTTGTGTAACGTAAGAAAATCTCTGTTTTTATTTATATACCACATAGCAGTTTATGTAACGTTGTAGTACATTATATATTCCCTAATCATTGTGGGATTTCTTCGACTCAAAAGAAAGAAAGGAAGATATAGAAAAGAGAGAAGAAGAAAAACTTGCAAGTTTTCAACCACCACTACTGCTACTTTTTTCCATATTTGACTAGGCATTCGCGGGTAATGATTAACAGACCGATAAACTTTGGAAACTGTTATGTGGTCATTAAAGAGAAAGACTTGGTTTGGTTGAGTTCACCCGTTCCTACAACATTACTAAATATAAACTTAGCATTCCCATTCTGTTCGATGTAGATGTTGTTGTTGTAGTACACCACTACTATATTGAAATCCACAAGGAACTTGTGTGTAATACAACACGCTTGACTTGACAATTTGAACAATAATATAGACTTCTCGTATTCAAAATGCGCAGTATATTCTTCTTCTCATCCTTTCTCTACTCCTACTCCTCCTTTTTCAAAGAAGTTTCGTGTCTTTTTTTTGGTAAAAAAATCTTTTCAAGCCTTTTCTCTTTCTCGAATTTTCTTCCATTCCAAACGGGTTTCATTGTACTTTATTGTTGTTCGTTTGCTCCACTACTTTTACTTCTTTTTTTCATCATGACTTGCTAGGGAAAATAAGGGTTCCTTGTCTAAAATATCTTTACATTGTGGTAATAATTATTATTAATATGATTATTATTATTACATTTTTCTGGTTCGGGAGAAACAAAGTTTTTTAACTGTTCTCTTTTTGGAAAGATACTGCTACGCCTACGCCTAGTCAGATCTAGTGAATGTATAAAATAGTAGAGCATCTAAATTTTATATAGGATCTTAAAACATTTTTCTTTTCGGGGAGAATGGAGCTTGCAAAATGAAAAAGTTTTTTAAAGCAGCATTCAAAGGAAAAGTAATAATAATAACAGGGCAGGCCAACTCGGGAAACTGCAAATCTACTTGTCACCAAGAAAATTGAATAGCGAAATTGAACTGTAAGTTCCAAATACTCACAAGTAAAAAAAAGTGGCAGAATTGCAAAGCAAGTGGAATACATATACCACCCATAAACGTATGCGTACGTAAGTACAAAGTATGAAATATTTTTATGCGAAAATGACACCGGGGACGGAAGGAACAACGGAACTGAAATACGTGTACTTACTCATGTTCTTGGGTATAATATGTGGATATGCAAAGTCGAATATCGAACATGCTGAATTGTCTCTGAGCCCAAAAAATGAGAATTGCGAGAAAAAAGTTTAACAATCCCAAGTCTTGAATGCTATGTCATTGTCACTATTTTTTTATGCATGTACAGATAAAGTACCCGCAAATCTACCCTTTAATACACCACTTTAAAAAATTAGTCATGTGTCATATTATGACATGATATATCAGTGATATAATATCACCACTGCCTGTACACATTGAAGTTACATTTTGTTGATGATGTGGAATTGATGATAAGAATCTGTTGTTTCCTTTGACGGTAAATGGTACTTTTTTGTTTGGTATATGCTAATTGTAAGTGGTATTCTATAATTATCACATCCTAATTTTCTCTCTCTAGACGAGTGATGATGATGATATATTCTCTCTAAAGCTTAAGCTTGTTTTTTTATTAAGTGTCAATATTTCAAATGGCATAGCCAAATGAGCCAAATATATATAGGCGTGTCAACATCACCATTTTATTTTTCTAGTTTTTTCTTAAAGTCATGAATATTCTAATTTTGGACAACGTTCACAACTCTGCAAGTACACCAACTTATTTCCAACTGTCATACTTTAATGTTATACAACAGTGGATATTTTCGAGTAGCTATGCACAGAATAAATAATAGAATTGAATTGTGGGTGTTAAAAAGGATAAACTTTATTTACTTTTATTTTGCACATCAAAGCTCCCCTTTCAACTATGTTTTTGTGCTAAAATTCTCGAGGGACTTTTCGGAATTCTTGTTCCGAGAAAACATGAAAAGGTCTGCGTTCAAACACACCTAATAATAACAATACAACATGGATACATTCATTTCAACTTGCTGCGCAGTTCGACTGCTTTTTTGGATATAAAGTAGTAAAATATAATTTTCAAACTGAAACTTTTTCCAGTCTAAATTCTGATCTGAATGCTAGATCCAAAACCAAGAACTAAATACATGAGCACACGTAAAACACACGTAACAACGTTTCTTACTTATCTCCTCCCTCTTTGTTTATTATTATGAGCTAATTTTCATGTTTTTGTGATTTACCTACAAACAAATTTGTATTCACTTTGGTACAAGAGAAATACAATGTTTTGTTGTTTGAAACTCTCATAATTTTAGTAACTTAAAAGTTTTTAATTAAATTTAATACGACAAGTATCACCGAGCAAAGCTAGGTTTTTTTCCCTATATTATCTGGTTTGAGTTGAAGCGAATAAAGTGTAGGGTGCGGTGCAAGTTGATGAAATATGATACAAGAAATATAAAGTGAAAGTATAGTATGCAAACTACGACGATATCAAATTGTCATGATCACATTGGTACTCTCTCTATTTTATTGGAATACCCGTCCCTCCGAACTTTTGTGGAGGTGACTTTCATCTTCCACCTTAGGATTTCAATAAATTATTACTAACTTTCATATTTACGATTGGCTCTATATTAGTTGCAAAATTTCACATTGCGTTTGTCCATTAGCAAATTACCTTTCAAATTCCATGTTGTAAATCAATTTCTTTAAAAGTTTAATATCTGTAAAAAAATTCTCGTGATTAAAACTAAATTATTATGAAACTGGATCTACATACAAGTGCTTCACAACTGAAAACTAGGCCCGAAGGCTCTGGACATACAACTAAATCTGAACCTAGCAGAGACCAAAATACTCCAACCACACCCACAAATTTTAGTGAACAGTGTTACGATAACTTTTGTGAAACTTATTGCTGTCGTGACCCGTACCATTTTACAGTTGATCCTTGTCTTGCTGATAGACCGCCATGGACTAATTATGTGCATAATAATTGTCATTTATTTTGAATACATTGTATTATAAAATATATAATATATCTGAAAGTTCCGGTTCAGCTCACTTAAAATTTATAAACTGTCATCATTGTCATAACTTAGTCAAGCGCAGGAGGTGACAGTTGCAGCCGCCACGCCCATACCTTCCAAGAGAGACTAGCCCATTATTTAAACCCAAGTGGGGAAGGAAGGAAATGTAGCAAAGATTTCCACCCCACCCAGTTTATCGTTGATGACAAATATTATTTATTTCCTCCTGCAAAAGCCCCGCAAAAGCGTCCCCTTTGGGGAGTTCCGTCCACACAATGGGATATCGATCTTGTGAACGGGAAAAGAGAATACAGAAAACCAAACTTTGACGCTCCAAGAACACGTACATGCACACATCCTGTTGCTGCTATCTAAAAAAAATAATTTATTCTTTGGAGAAAAAAAACAGAAAATCTCATACATATTTTTCTTGTACAAAATATAGCACTACCAACGTTTTTCCAACCGCTGTCTGCAAAGCTTGCGGAAACCTGCCTTATAGACGACAAAGAAATTGGGGATAGACACCCCACTCCAATTTTGCGATGTGCCTCGCCATACTGTGCACGAAAATATTCCCGCGGTACACACCGGGACTATCGAGGCAAACATCCAAAGGGGACGGCAATGAATGATGAACCTAATGCTAATGACCCATTTATAAAAAAGCTGATGCAAGAGGCCCAATTGTTGTTTGATGAATTCCTCAGTAGGAAAGTTCCAATAATTTGGATCTATGGCAGACCTCAACAAGCTGTGGCTGCAATTCGAAGAAAATATTGCTTGAGCTTGGCCGAGACTCATGGATTCACTTACATTTCCTTGGATGAGGAAATCGCCATGTTGGCTGCTAAAGGCTCAAGAGCTATTCAAGGTTGAAAAATACCGTATTCAACTTTAAAACCTGCATATAACATAATATGCAGGTTGACATAACTGCATTGAAATTGAAGATTATTGTAACAAATCTTCTCCGATTTTATCACCAAACAAGAAAAAAAACTTTTCTTTTCGTTTGTTTGAGTAAGCCTTCCTTTTTCTCTCCTGTTGTTGTATAGCTGGCAATCCTTATTTTGAGGGGTTTTCTGCGATTGAGCGACTTGCACTTCCAGTTTGTATTAAATTAGTCACAGATCGAAAATACACTTTGAATCGTCCCCAAGCGTTGGAAATGTTGAAATACCTTATGCTACAATATTTCCCCACGAAAGGCTACATTATCGACGGCTTTCCTTTGGACAGTACAGATAATGAAGATTTCGAGAAAACTTTTTACCCTGTCGCCTGTGGACTCTACTTTTTAGACGCTGACTGGACAACAAACAAATCCCAGCTTCCTGAAATTTATCCGGCATTGTACTTTAAAAGAGATCTGAGTTACAATGAGAATGACGTGGAGGAGGCTTGTGGAAACTTTGGTCTGAAAACTCTCAAAATAATTGGAGCTGAGACTCTATTGGATGATGAAGAAAAGATATTTGCTTTGCATTCTGTAGTGGATGAGTATCTTGATGCATACGACGAGGTTTTGGAAGGAAATGAAGATGTTCTCAGGGATGAGAACTTGGAATTTCAAACTTTTGGTGAGACAGTTGGTTACGGGGTAGATCTGGCAGAGTACATCAAAAGAAGACAGCTTAAAGTTACGGAAGAAGAAAAACAACAACAACAAGATGGAGTTGGTGATGGTGGTGAACCGAGACGCCTTTTCCTGGAGTTGGATAAGTTGAAAGAAATGGGATGGGAAGGAACTAAGGAGCTAGGAGCCTACTCGTCTGCTATGTTTGATTTGAACAAGTTGAAAGTAACGCCGTCTCAAAGACATATTATCCCAGATGAAGATGAAGATGAGGAGGATGAGGACTATGAGCTATGTGCTGAAGATGATGAAGAGTGTCTAGAGAAGGAAAGAGAACACAGAAATCATCGTTGTAGATGTCGGTGCAAATCCTGCAGCTGCAACAGAAAATACAAGGGACAGGGAAGAGGATGGGGATCTGATGCTAGTGATGATGATGATGATGATAACGATGCTAGTGATGATGATAGTAATGCTAGTGATGATAGTGGCGCTAGTTACAATGATTCTGAAGTAAGTGACAACAATCATTCTGATCGTGGGGATAAGGTTGAGGGGAGGCGTAGAGGTAGACACAAATCTGGCAAAAGTAAAGAGAAGAAGAAAGAAAGAGGGAAGAGAACTCCCTCCCAAACTGCCGGGTCCGAATCTGAGGTGGACGAAGAAATGGATGCAGGTGGTCCTTTTAGATATGTTAGTTATGATAAACGGTGGGGATTCAAGAGGTCCAAGAAATTAGGGAAAAAACCAACAGTCCAAACGCTACACACGCGTAAAACGCCAAGTCGTACAACAGAATTTAAGAAGACGGAAGATAAAATTAACAGAGAAACAAAAGAAGAAGTGACCGCATACACATTACCACGTATGCAGTCACACAACATTCCTGATCCATACAATACTCCTAGTCCAAGTGCACCTGACATATTTAGCAAAAGCAGAGCATCTAAAGCAGAATCGGAGGCTGCCGATGTACTGTCAGCGGCTGCTTTATACACTGAAGAACCAACTTCAAGACTTAAAGTGAGCACATTCATATTAATACTCCATGTCCATTTAATGGACTAAAAATTGTTTACGTTGTGACCTTTCATACATATAATATGAAAGCCTTGAGTATGTCTTTATTATAATACCGTCATTTCTTTCTTCCTCTTATCATGTGAATTTCCGTATGAACAGTCTCTGTTCTCAGACTCAATGTCTCGAGTGATGGCACAAAACCAGGCGGATATTCGTAAGATAAAGTATGACAAGTTGAAAAAGAAAGTGGGACAAGTAGAGTATGAAATTTATCAAGATGACTATAGATCGCCAAAATACCGCTTTTACAAAAAGTATCAGGACTACACTCCCGAAGATTTTATTAAGGAAAAGGAAAACCACGTTCCTTGTGCAAATTGTTTCGACAGTTTTAAACAAGCGGATCAGTATAATAAGGGTGAACAGGTGTTGAATCTCTCTAATCTGGAACATAAGAGGGCCGAAGAACAGGCAGAGATTGAGCATCAATATGGTAAAGGGCCCTTGTTCAACAGAATAATTTCTTGTCTGTGTGGAGAGGATAACGAAGCGGGTTTCACCAATCCTGGGTATAAACCTGAGGCCAAGCTGGAAGATAATACGGACTTGGACCATTTTGACGAGACCCCTGATTATAGAAAAAAGAAAAAATAGAGATTATAGAACTACCGTTTCTTCTCTTCTAAGGGTAGAACTTCTCTGTCATCCTTATTATTTCCAAATCTTCCATTAATTGTTTTGTTCCATTTCATCCTGCTTCTTAATTCAACTTTGCTGTAATTTGACCCAAACATTTGTGACGGCTGCAGTTTGTTTCTGAACAAAATACTTTTTTTAACAATCGTAATAAAAAACGGCTGATGTATTATTTTTATGTTAAACTTCAAGACAAGGGTTCACTTATGATTTATCATTTATTCAAACATTTAGTTGAGCATTAAGTTCTCCAGTTTCTTTATGGTGTACTATTGCCCGTTTGCCCTTGAGGGTCAACTAGATTTCTAAAAATGTAAACTGATCAAGCCATTGACTCAACATTAAATTAAATTAAGGAGAGTAACGAGTCTAGTTAAAGGAGTTTGACAAAAATGATCAGATTACGACACTACGTATTACTTAGCAGAGGGCAACACAGTTTCGGTAGTTTTTCTAAAGAGAAAACCCTAACGAAGTTGTGTGTACTTTACTTTTTTTCAGTAAATGTCTGCAATGCATACTATTGTAGTGTAATTGTTCTAGGAATGTTATGTGAGATAAAATGTTCTCAGGTTTCATTATAGTTGAGAGAATGTTTAAAAAATAATGACAATGATTTGTTGATAGTTATACTACTACGCTTGGAAAATATATAGTCTCTAGTGAATGGATATAACCAGCAAGGTAAATGTTAAATACAAGACAAGTAATACTTTCGCATAAAGAAAGAGCTGATTTCTTTTCTCTCTTTTAAACCTTAAGTTATGGCCTACTATGTGTCCGTAAGACTGTGAGGTATATACGTACAAAATCACAGGGTCACTATACACTTGTTATACGTCTAACAAGGAACGATACAAATACAAAAAAATATTTATCAATTGATAAAAAAACTCCCAAGAATTTTTATTGATCTTCATTTCATTGCTGATACCAAGTACGAAACAATGGTAGTAAAAAACGAATTTTGTAATGTTTAAACCATCTTGGAATCTGTAAAGAGTGATATCAGAACAATTTTATTGTGGTACTCTGGGGCATATAGGCAATCATACGGTATAGTATATACTATAAACCAGTGTTGTTCTCTGTCAAATATAATTTGAAACTTATATATTCCCCTCTTGTCAATTTGATTTTCGGAACAGTTTTTATTGTAGGTTTGCACGTACGTTTCGATAATTTTACGTCATTCCAACGAGGAAAACATAAACTGAATTTGTGACCTTCAATGATGACGTCAGTCATAAAAATTGCTTTCATATATTTGACGGAAACTTCAATTATTAAAGTTTATTTTACAACAAAGGAACGTGACTCATTAAAACGTTTCATGGTACTGCACTGCTGACAATAAAATTCTTGTGTACGCATTAGGCGGACTGAATGGCTTACACACAGGTAACGGATAATTGTTAGATACACAGATCGTTTCGGAGCTCGTGAAAAATACACAGGTTCATTGGAATTCATTGTGAATTGATTAGAAGGAACTGCTTCCCATTTATTATGCACGACACATAAAAATAATATGATGCGCTAATTTTGTTGTACAGACCACATCAAGTCATCTGACGCCCAGTTAATTGAGCAAGATGAGTACTGCAATTTTCTCCTTTTATTTATCTCGCCAGTATTTTCCCCCAATTTGAACTAATTCTGGTTGATTATAATACATGTGAAATCGGTTAACTAAAAACAGGCAACCAGGAAGAACACTCCGCGAGAACAAAAAAACCCTATTTTATAAAATGAAAACCTTTTCTGGGAACAATTAGTACACTGCTTACATCAAGGAAGGAACATACAAATAGACTGTTTTACACATAAAACTGGATGGTTATGTGTTTTTGTAAACTACTCACGCACAATATCTGTGTAAAACGTCGTTAGGATAAACATGATCTTTAATCACGATAAAATTTAGCTCGTGGACCAAGTTTTATATTACCGACAGCAATATTACCTAAAAGTATACATAATACCTATGTTGAAACGAAATTAGTGATTTCATATATTGTAGAAAAACTGTAATAATATGGAAGGGAAGGCCTATATTGCAATAATAGAAGATCCAATTTAATTATGCTGCGTTATTATACTCAATGAAGAGGATTTCTTGGAGAAATGTCATTATTACAGTCTCTCTAATTTATTTCTAGTGCCAGGGCATTTCTGTTTATTGTCCTGACGTTGTTGGTCATTCTTTGTAAATGCATTAAATAAAAGCCTGCTGATTACGATTATGATTACAAACATCATCAGCTTTGCAAAACATCCATCCGTAAGCTACATTTGTCAGGTCTGTTATATAGCATGTACAAATACAAAAAGAGATAAGCACATGCCTGCTGCTGATATGGTTCAAGGTTCCATTTCCTTCCTGTTGTAATGAAAAGAAGAGCCAGACGCACACTGTGCTGATTGCATTTTTTTAAAGGAAGGAACACTTAAGATTAAAAAAGAACATGCCGTGCTCACGTCAGTTTTTCACTGCTGATTGTTCGAGGAAGTGGGAACAATTTGACGTTTTATCCTAAAATGCTTCTTGTCAGCAGAGCAGTCTAATTAAACGAAAGCAGCTGTTGTTTTTGTAAATTGCCGAGACAGATAGTTGTGATCTGTTCCGTTGTGTGGTTAATACTGACTTTCTCTTTTGCTACATCTCCGTTTTATTCTACTGTAATACCTACACTCTGTTTTATGCCTGGCGTGACTGATACAATATTTACCATATTATCAACAGGAAAATCTTCTTCTTTTTTGCGTTTTCTCTCTGTTCTCGCTGGTATGTATATCATCCTCTTACACGCCATGCGTGCTATCATCAACCTTTTTCATTCTTATTACATGCTTTACTAATTGTGATTACACCCATGTCAACCACTTTCCCTAAATGCTGTTTTATACAAATGAACAAATGTTATGTTGCAAATAAAAAAGTCCATTGTGTTAATGTAACTCTCCTGTCCGGCACATTGTAACCTATATAATATGTAACAACAAGCTTTCTCCCAACTCGGCAGAGATGTTTTAGCCTTGCTTTAGTTATCACAAGGTCTTTTTTCTTCATCTCGCTCATTCGCTCGACGTGACGTGACCAAGCATATCCTTTCAAGCATTAATTCTATTGTACCACTTACGGTTTTATGTGTTTTTATGTAATGCTGGGTCTATTATCGTATATTGTACATATAAGACAGTTTCCCTAATGCGGCGTTTTTCTTGCTTTTCATAAAATGATTAAAACCACGTTTTCACTTAATGTCCTCTTCTCTTCTTTTTCCGCGTACTTTCTCTGTTTGTTTTCTTGCCTGATCCTTTCTTTTTCTCGTTCTAATTTCTGATTCCGCCACTTTAACTTTCCTGTAAAATCTGAAATGTAGCATTTTAGCTTTTTAGGTTCATGGAAAGTTTGATAAAGCTGGCTGTACCCGGTAGTATGGTATAAATGGCTATTGCTCATGGAATTATGGAATGTCAAATGTAGACAAATTCAAATGTATATTGTAATATTGGTTAATTTCAGACAGCATACACATAGGATAGTTGCATACTTGGTCTATTAATAGATTATGATAGAAGCAAAATACACAAATAATACACATCTTCGGGACATGTTATTTGAAGTTGCATTTATCTGTAAAACTCTGTGTTTCACGAGATAACGAACACATGTGTCTATTTTGTATTCGTCATTGGTGTTCTCACATATCCACGTGTTAAGTTCATGTGGAAAAGCTTTTCTGCGTAAAAGGAGAAGTAAACAGACGTTTCTAATAAAAAACACAAGCAAACAAGGGGAATGATAAGAACTCGAGTGATTATAATTGTCACATTCTTGGAATCGTCGACACCAAAAACTTGCAATATGAACAGACGCACAAACCATTTTCGAAATGTTCTCCTTTCTCTAATTCAGAAATGCGCATGCTGGACATATTGAAGCTTATAAATGAGAGCACTCTTTTTCCGTCTGCAGAAAGTCTACAATATCTAGCACGTCGTAATTGTCACAACACTATCGCTGTTTTTTGTTTACACTTACCCAGTGGCATATTTATTTTTATTCCTTGGGCTTCGTATATAACATAGTGTTGTTTGAAGTCGACTAAATATGTCTGGTTTTCAAATATGCATGCATAAAATAAATGAATGTAAAAAGTGTTTGCCATTCAAAAAGTTGAAATAAATGTTGACAAAAGGAACAAAATCTTAATAAATAAATAAATTGCACAAGAACATAAATGTGATCACTAATTCATTTCAATTGACCTTCATCCTTGAATAAGCTTGAAAGTAAGTAATGTTCTATCGCTGCACCTAAGCTAAACAATTAAGTAAACTTAATTCAAGTAGTAGCTTTTGAGCACACTGTCGTGTCAACTTTTGCCTTGCATTTTCTTATCATCACGACAAAGTGCCAACGACATAAATTAGTCAAAGGAGTGTTTGCCTTTTATCGTCTTTGTACAACTAACCCGAATCAGACTGAAATAATATTATTACGATTCAAAGAAATAATTACATTTCTTCTAGAAGATGTAAAATTCAAAATCTATAAGGCTTCTTTTGAACTTAATATTTCAGTAATGAAACGCAAAATTTCTTTCATTTTCATACATCGTTTTTGCATACATATCTACTTTTGCTATACAGATGTAGCACATGCATTCATCTTTTTTACAAGTATTAATCTTTACTGGGAAAGCTGAATGATGTAAAGAAAAAGAAACTTCAACTAAGTATGCCTTCAATAGTAACTCGCAAAACTACATTACCTTCAAATATGCAGGGCAGGAGGAACAAACCCAGCAGGCAGGCAATTTATTCGTACTATTTGAATTCTGACTTGCTGATGTGTTACTTATTATCCTTTCTTTCCTGATGGGAGACAGAAAGTAGCAAAAAGGAATGGAATATCTTAATAAACAGATTTTCGGAAAATATTTTTCAATAAAAGAAGCATATACACCTATATTGCTAAAATACAAATATCATATTTGAAATATGTATAGGTATATAATATGCATTATGTATGTACCTACACAAGTTCTTTGCACGTTATTCATCGATCTTTGAATTCCTATGAAGCTTTTTTTACTTTGCCACCCACCACTGATACTTAAGTACGTACACATGTAAAGTATGTATGACATGAGAAAGTGGCAACCTTGTGGGACTAGTATATATGTTTTACCGTTTACCACAACACCACAAACACCACATCCGTCACTGAAAAGAAAATTTGGAATTATGAAAAGGAAAGGTGAAAGCGACCTGGTTATAAGTGGAATGTTGCTGGAATTTAGAATATATAATATAAATTTTAACACGAAAACTGGAAAACATTCTAAAACATAATTCCTCTTTTCATATGAACGAGTCTTCTTACATTTTTTGTTTGCTTACAGGGCTATATGGTACTGAAGGTCATGTTGATTCTATTCCTTTTCATAATTAAAGCTTTGTATATATCATGCACTATGCACATGGAGTGCTTTATTTTGCGGTTTAACAGAAAATATTCTGACTCGTTCCAATTAAAACTGTCATCCTTTCATTAAACAAAGCCAAACAAGTATTTGTTCTTTATGCTAAAAAGTTTGTTGGAGATACGGTTATGAAAAGTTTCTTAAAGAGTAAAGTCCTTTTATATTAAACGGAATGTCACGTCAAAACCTCATCAATAAATGCCTGAGTTTAAAGCTTTCACTGCTTTACATGCATGTAATGTAAGTATGTAAATACAGGTATTCAACTTCAAAGTGGCAGGATAATCTTTGCTCTTTGAATTTTGTAAACCGAAAGTTTTAAAGATAATTTGACTAAAAAAGGATTTTGTTTTTATTGGAATTTTTAGGCAAGTATTATAGCATGGATCACGACCAATACGAAGACGCAGTGACAAACGAGTGCATTCTAAACGACCAGTCAGACCCACTCCAGCAGACGGATGGGTTTGGAGACAGCTACAGACCAAACGAGCAACAGAGACGTCGGCAGCAATCTCTCAACATGGAACAATCCAATGTCCCGGTCTCGCCATCATCTTCTAGAGTAAATCCAGGCTTAAGAGGAACTAGAGCATCCACAGGTCAAATTTTTGAAAGTCAGGCAACGTACAACCCGTTTGACATTCATATGGGTCAAATGACAGTTTACAGACTTCGTATCACATGTTCCTGTTCATCTCCTGAAGTAAAGGAAGACGACGGGACACAGGGAGACAAGTCTGGAAAGATGGATGGTAAGAGCCGTTTGAGATGTGCCAAGATTTTGCCATTTGAAGACCAACCATGGACTGGATATATGGGGTCCCATGCTGATTCATACTTTTCACACTCAGCAAATCCTTATCCGCATAAAATTTTGTCCACTTTGCCATCATCATCATCAGCAGCATCCCAGTCGTCTTCTACCTCTTCATCTGGCACATCATCTTCCGTTTCTTCTCAAAGTAGTAGTAGCAGCAGCACTGGTAATAGTAACAACATTAACAATCCAACAGACACTCTGAGCAAGACCAGCAGATAAAAGTTTGGGAGGACACAAAAATAGCGGTAGAAATATTTCTTTTTTAAATTTATTACATGTATGAAAATTTCTCCCAAGTTGGAGGTAGAGAAATATAAGGTAAGGAAATAGGGTTTGCTATGAAATACTCGGAGTAGAGAAAATGAAGTTTGAACAAGTATCCATATTCATCGGCGGAATCCAACTGCGATGAAATGCAGTCTCGCGTACATAATAGAGAACACCAAGCAGTAATGCGGCACAAAAATATAAAAATAAATAGTTGCTGCGACGCATTAAACAAAGTATATTTCCATATATTTTTTCCAACTTTTAGGGGAAAACAAAAAAGGGTGGAAACATTATGCAGTGGACTTTGACATTGCCACACATTGCGATTTTCAGAGAGTGATAAAAACTCACTTTATATCAATTTCTATATAGAACATATATGCATAAATATATGCAGTGCACTTTCACGGAAGGACAAGTTCTTTATTTTTTTCTCTTCAAGCGCAAATCACATTATGATTATTTTTTGGCAACACCCTCATCCCATCCTCATTACGGTGTTCAGAGACAGACAAGTAGACATGCACGTGTATTTTCTCACATACATCTTTTTGTGTACTCTGGCTTTCTTTCTGCGTTTTCACAAAATGTCACGGAACAATGAACGTCTCCTCACAAATGTTTTTCTATGTGCATTTGACTGTGTTGTAGTAGTGGTCGTGGTGAGAATTGTGAAAATGATGATATATTATTATTCTCACCATGAATATAAAAGCCAGCATTCCTTTTTATAACTTTTGGACCACTTATCTATAAATGGGAGGGAAAAGAGGCGAAAAGAAAAGTGCAAACTTTAAAAAAAGAAAGAATATATAGGTACTTTTAGGTACACATTATCATTATGTATGCATACTTGTGTAGTGTTCTGTGGTCCATTTATTTTGACAGGGACAAACGGAAACTGAAATAGCAAAAATTTATGCAATAATATTTTATTGTTGAAATTTTATTTTCACTTTTTACAGTCTTTGAAGGAAAAAATGTAACCGGATGTTCATGTATGTATGCATATGATACACGGGGAAAACGACTTTTGGGTACTTTTTACATTTGCCAATAAACATGGTGTGTAATAATATCTCATAGTTGTTGTAAATAAAACGTTGTTATTTTCCTTAAATCTTGGTCGGGAACCAGCCAAAAAGAAATTGTATGTAAACCATGAACTCTCCAGATATATCAAAATGATAAACTATCAAAAGTTATCTATAATCTGCCACAATAAACGACTCTTATTTCATTCATGTTGGAAGGGTATTGTTAGCATATGGGCGTCATTAAACCAGATAGTGGCCTGTATCACAGTCACTTGTTTTGAAATATTGGTTGATTTTACATACAATTAAAATGTCGTTTCGAAAGTAGAGCAGACGGAAAACGTCCGAGAGAATTTTTTTGTACTGCACTTTGATACGAGATACGAAGAAAGCAGAGAGGCATTTAAAAAATGAACAAATACTTATACAACGTTGCCACCAAAGTGACGTTTTTAAATATACTCGAGAAAAATATTGCTGTTTGTACAATAACTTTATTTCATACTCAAGGACAGAAAAGATCATCTTCATTAGCATAGAAATGTACTCTCATTGTCTGAATTTGGCATTATGTACGAGGGAATGAGCAAGGAAACCCCGAAAACAAAGACTTTGTCATTATATCATGTATATAAAAAAACAGGAGCACACACAACACACAATGCGAAACGTACACATAAACAAAATACGTAATACATAACATTATAATAAAAAAATGAAATAACCTATACAATACAATATACATGCTTCTTTTTATTTATTTTTCCAAAGTAGATTTTTGGAAGTAATAACTGCAGTTCTGGATATCATCATCATTGTTGTTATGAAATGAATGTGCGTTGTATCGGATAATATATATATGAAACTAATTTTTACGTGTTATATAACGAGAAGAGCATATATACATAGCATATTTGAAATTACTTCCGTTTGAATGGGCCTAGACATATTATGCAGTACATGGTACATTGCCCATTATTATTTTATTGTAAATATTGTATAATATATAAAGTAGTGGTAACTTTTCATAACGATTCCTATTACTACTGATGGCACTGATTTAAGAAAAAAAGAGTATATACTCAATAGAGAAAAGATTGTTTGTACATTTTATAATGTACGCGTATAAAATATACTTGCGTTTTCAACGTCCGCATAATTTCCAGGGACGAAAAATAAGGGATGCATACATCCGTAAAAATGCATATATACATATATCATGAATGTGTGTAGTGTGTAGTATATTGTAATAATAATAATAACCGTTTTTTAAATCGACTGCAATTGGAGTGTGATATGATAGCGATAAATTACTTGTTCTACTGATAGTCAATTTATATTATAGTAGACACGTATTAATTTGGTACCCAACAAAATAAATGGGTATATGCATAAGAATTTATGTGCTGGAAAACACGTGTCTACGTTTCTCTGTTTGTTGTAAAAACTTGCTTGTTTCTTTTCTCAACATTTTATACACCGCCGCCTTGTATGAGGACACACGGTGCAAAACTGATGTTTTCTGTTGCACAATTTTTAAATTGGCATCATTTGTGAAATATATGAAGCAATAATTTTGAGACGAAAAAGCATGAAATTTAGAGACAAAATTGACGCACACACTGAAAAACGGGAGCGTATATATTGCTCACGTGTGTCGCTCTTGTGGCAACATTTTCTGAGCTGTGAAGTTGACTGGCTGAAAAACTCTGGAGAACACTTCTTTTTTTTTGAAGATGTGAACACATACATTTGAAATATTGAAAGCATAATATTGCGACACTACCATGGACAGGGTAAAAAATACACAACTTACAACTTACATACATTACTTTATGTCTACGGGGAATCACTGCGTAATAACAACAATAAAATGAATTTCATTGGCAGCTTTGTCTTATAAGGGCTTATACAGAAGAACCCAAATCTACTAAAAAACCAATTCAAAATGCAGCATCGCAACTTGATTCTTTGCGATAGTAAACATTCATTTCAAATCAATAAATGCTCTTTGCAATGAAATGGTTTGAATGGATTGCAGCTAATTGAAAAGTTAGCATTAATAAAATGAATTAATGCTAATTATATTATTATTACTATTTGTGTGTATGCATACTAGTAATTGTGATTTGATAGTTGATTCGCGAATATTCTAATTTGAAATGGATAACGAATTTATAAAAGTCAAATTGAGTTTTTAATCACATCATATTATCCAGATTCACAAATGTCCCTTTTACGGTATCATTAGATTGCATTGTTACCATTTTAAAACATTACTTATTGTCGAACACCTTTAATTACATGTTAAATACACACATTATC
The DNA here is from genome assembly GCA_027744595.1 of Paronellides praefectus. NCBI lineage: Eukaryota > Metazoa > Arthropoda > Collembola > Entomobryomorpha > Paronellidae > Paronellides > Paronellides praefectus. Next base: position 19,330 of record JAITYZ010000699.1, read on the forward strand.
TGCACAGTTAGTTAAAACTTTTAACTTAAAAAAAGTAACGGTACAATAATGGTTATTATTTAAAATTGTACGGCTTAGGGTATGGTTAATTAAGGATAGGATAACATTTCATTGAGGTGTATTTAGTAAGTACCTATATAAATATGAAAAAAAAATTATATTTTAAAAAATGAATGCATCTTGCATTTGGCATTTTACCCGTATGATAAATTTGCTATATTAAAAAAATTATGTGTACAATCATTTTTATTTTGAGATCAATTTCGTGGTGATATGAGCACGTGAACAAGTAATATTTAAATATTATGGCTAACAATCATGATATATAAATATAGTTAGTATGCTAAAAAAAATGAATGGCTGGACAGCTGTATCCAAATCCTCACACAAATTATGATAATTTTACTACTTTTACCTGAGTTATGCGGTTGTCCATTTGAGATTAATTCTGTGAATATGAAAACGGAATACGTAAATACGTGCATAATGACATGTTCTTGTTTCACCACAAACAGAACTACTTATTGGTCCTTGAACGCTCGCATCTTCATACATCTTTTGTTACCCATATATTCCGGATCGTTTGTTAAAATACTGAATTCAAATCACGAAAACAAGCTGTATTAAAATATTGTGCAATCGAGAGTGAGCGCAAGCATACCTGGTTTTTCTATTATTTTTTATTATACTTAATGGACACAGGTGTATACCTATGTATACTTGTGTATTGCTAACATGTCGTACAAATATAAAAAAGATCACAGCAGGTGCTAGTCATTGTTTCTACCCAAAGTATTTGGTAACAAGTTATTGTACATAGAGGTAAGTGGCTATATTTTAATCGGAAACTCCATATATTTAAGTCTAGAATTTAAAAAATAAACTATCCATTTCAAAAACCGAAAAAAAAGTAATTTTGTTCATTTTTACATGAAAAAGTAAATTGATGCGCTTAAATCAAATCTATAATATGTAAATTTAATGCAAATTATTATTTTTCATGTCACAGTTACCCGATTTCATCATAATAAAATTAGGTATGCACAAAATGCACAGGTAAATCATTTAGCAGTGGTCGATATAATGTTAAATATATGTAATTAAGAAATTATAATTGTAATATTTTGATGATCTCCTGTCTCTGAAATAAATTTTATCGCTTTAAAATAACAGTGACCAGGCACACGATTGTAAGTGGTACCTTATTATTATTCTTGTTGAACGTCATATCTAACAAACACTCTACTTGTACTGCATTTTATTTTTTCTAAAATATTAACTACTAAATAGTGCGATATATTTTATACACTTATATAGCAAACAGGTAAATAATAGTTCAATATGGAGGTAAATGATTATTGTTTTTCCTGCACAATTTCCTTTAAGCTTGTCAGCACTTTTTCATTGATGTAATTGTTTGACTATATACATATTTGAATGAATAAAAATATTTAAAAGCATTAAATTAAAATAAATTCCCTTTTCATTTCTTGTCGTTGTTGTTATTATTGAACCAAAAACATTTCGTCAGAATATTATTATGGATATAACGGATGGATGAATTTTGTAAGTGGGACACGATGAAAAAAACACGGCTTATTTACTTTGACTTGGAAAGGATTTATTTACAACGAAAAATAAACAAAATATATTTTGGGTTGTCTTTCTTGTTTTTAACGTCCCGTTTTTTAAAGGGAAACTTTTAACGAACGATACATAATAATATGCGGCATTTGGCATTATAGAAAATCGGAATGCTGCTGGCTTCATAAGAAAAGAATAACATAATGTGCATACATTATTACTATTACTACTACGTTCAGCACTCACCAAACTTACATTTCTACAGCCTCCTGCAGGAAATCAGATTTAAGCCAACAGTTCTCAAATTTTTTATTGATTCCAGTCATTTCTACACAAACCGAAGGGATAAAGAAATCTTTAAAAAAAACAGTCATCATCCAGGGAATTACATGCTTATATTTACAGCGCAGCGACCACATACCAGCGCAATAAAAGGTATTTGAGGTAAAGTGGTATATTTTGTATTCGCAACATAGCGTAAGCGTGTACGTATGGCACAATATTACTTTGTTTGAAGCTCATTTTTCCAGAAAGAACAATGTGCGTACATGTTCACAAATCGCGATGACCTTCTATTTCTAAGTCTACATAAGTAGTAGGTAGGTACATGTACCCTATAGAGCAGTGATATTTCAAACATTGTGATTTCTTTATATCTAAAAATGTCAGGTCAGAAGAATCCTCTTGTTTTTTCTAAAAAATAAATTCAGACCCATACACACCCACACTTGGGATTTGAAAAGTAATTTGGTTGTGCAAAAAAAGGTCGAACATGTCGCAACATATTTGAGAGAGTGAGGGAACAAATTGAAGTTTATTTTTTTCGCATTTTGGATCAATAAAACAATTCCAAAAAATGTTTTTCACGTTTTAATATGGTTGAACATTGAACTATCGAAAACATAAAACAAGCTGAAATCAAATGCTTAATACGTGAAATCATTTGATGTGAAATTGTTTTTCTTCTGTGTATTCATATGTTATAGAATAGACTCATCTTTATGTACATGAATATTTTTTAATGTGTACAAATTGCAATTACACTGTAACTGTTACTACTAAATACATTATACTTCCTACAATTGAGATTTCAATTCCCAAATGTCCTTTCTGGCATAAACTTTGCGGTCAAAAGGTGCAATTATCGTTACTTATGGCGGCAGTAACTCATACTTGTAATAAATTAATGATATGTACATATATTGAACCAAATTCAAGATATCATATTATTCGTATTCCTTTAATACCACATACCTAGGTATATATATAACAAACATATAACTATAGGTATATATAAACCAAATAATTTCTGGAATATTTTAGCAAGTGATTTATTATAATAAAAAAAGCACACCATATAGCTCACCATATAATATGAAGATTTTGTTTTGTTTGTTTGTTTACGGAACAGCTAGACATATCATCCAAAAGTTCACATCATTAAAAAAAATTTAGATGAGCCAATTTTGGACATTAGCCTAGGAAAAGGTAAGATACATACATACACCTATAATGACTGTTTATTATACAAAGTTATCCAACTTAAGCTGGGATTTGCATGAATTGTGTTTATCTCGCAAGGTCGCGTACTTTAATGTAAGCATCTTATTTTCTAGCTGCTAGAAAAAAACTTTTTTTGACCCGATGACCTCGCCATGCAAAGATGATGCATTTAGCCAACGTAAAACGTAGAAGATTATATTTTGGTAAATACTACCGCTGTGATATACACATAAATAATTCCTTCTTTTGTCATTTAAGTTAAGTTGTACGCATCATCCAACACGCTTTTAGCTGAAGCCACTTTCAGGTAGATACCAACCCACCACGTCAGGCTCAATTAAATAACATTCTTTTTTCTTTCCTGATTCCAAAATCTAAAATAATCTCTCACACGAAGTATTTGTTCATTTACCTTTCTTGGGTATTTTTTGTTTAAAAAATATACTTTCGACTGACATATACAGAAAAAAAGGAAATCACGGTTCATGTGAATGCTCTTTCGCATGGACCAAGAATGAAATGTTTGGTTTTTAATAATCATCTTGCCCACTAATTTATGACCCTCCTCCACAATTCGTAACTACACTCAAATACAAAATCACACACGGCAATCAACAGGACATTTGACTACACATCAAGTCATTAACATCATTTATCATCATCGTCATTTTATCAAGTACCTTTACCAAATTTACAAGGTTCGTGGGTGGAAAGATGTAGCATAAGTTATGTGCGAACTTGTAAAATAGGATAAAGAAAATCCATCATTTTTTATAATGCAAGCAACGTGGAACGCATTGCAGAGATGATGTATGGTAGAATAAAGTAATTATATATGTGCCATGACGAGTGCTGGATGCAAATCGACCTTGAATGTTCTTGTTATATTTGCTCTCTTGGGCATGCTACCTTTTCCCAAAGCTAATTAAAATTGCTAGTTGGTTTCTAGCCAATTTTTGTTGTGTAAGTACCAATAAATCGGCAAATAATGCATAATATGCCATACAAAAGTTTGCAGTTTCGTACTTTAGAGAGGCATAAAGACTTCATGTTTGAATATTCTCATAATTTGGTATAAGATATCCTTAACCTTAGATTGTTATGAAAATCAGATTGTTTCACACTTATTGGAAAAAAACATTATAATAAAAAAATCCTATACAAAACTGAATACATGCACTAGCAGCACTAGCCCAGCACAGCATATTAGAGATAATAATCTGATATTAGGTTGCATCTTCCATTTTCCTAACATGCCCACTAATTTGAAACGTTTTTTCTTCAGCACTCGTACTTATGAAAGTGAACGTGAAAAAGCACCTTTAATGAAATGCCGTGAGAAAGCCCAATATGTGAGGTTGCGCAATTCCCTTTGCTTCGCTTAATCCTGTTTTTGTGTTAAATTTTACAAAGGAGTAATGGGCAATGACGCATTTCTAATGACGGTTCGAAATAATAATGAAACGTCATTTTATCTCGTCTTTAATATGCAATTTTAATTCAGGTACATCAGTAAAATTGAGAAAATGATATTAACCATCCTGTACCCATCGCCATCAATATCAGATACACAGCTCTAACATATTTATGTAATTATGCACCTACGATACGATGGATAATGTTCTATGATAAAAATATTTAATAATGGCATTGAACTTGGAAAAATTGAAATGCATGAGAATGCAGGAATAAAAGCTAAATTGATATGACAAAAATCCTGTTGCTGTAAACATCCTGTGGTATAGTAAAAAAAACCATTCAGCGGCAAAGATTGCACTGGTCAGTTGCTTTATAATGACGGTTGGTGAAAAACACATCTTAACAATGTTAAAGTTAACATGAATAACTGCAGTGCAGCGGAAGTTGGACATTCTTGTTCTGCCTGGAACGCGTACAATGACACAGCACGCTAAAAATCAGAGATGGGAACAAATTACAATTACATAATTCAATTACGTAATTGAAATTACATTTTGTAATTTGTAATTTGTAATTGAAACCCTGAAAAAAATTGAAAGTAATTTGTAATTTGTAATTGAGACGGGTA
>JAITYZ010000700.1:0-17669 GCA_027744595.1 Paronellides praefectus
AGTTGTAAAATTAAAGTAATTCATAAAAACATTTTCTGTGTGAAAAATGATAGGCAACTTTGTATAAAGTAGCAACAATTATTATGATTATTAGGGGTATAAAAGGGTACTATTAGCGTGACACATTGACAGAGATACAACAGTCATTAGTCGCATAATTTACAGCTATTATGGGATTCTTCTGTTTGCCGCGTGTATATCCCATAAAATCGCATTAAATTCTGTAATAAATACACACATTCTTCTGCTTCTAAAGAAAAAAAAACAAAATTCAAAACAAGAGACAAGCCTTTCATTGAAAATAAATGTAAATTTTGCAGTAAAAGCATTCTTAAATTGGACAGTGGGAGCACAATGACTTATTTTACTGTTGATTTAAATTTTTTTTTTAAATATTGTGTTTGCGTATTATACAAAAAGACGCTTTCGCAACAAAGAAGGTGGATGGATTTGATTACTTCATTAAAAAAAAATATTTGTTGGATGGTGATGATAAATATGCAGGAATTATACGTGTGTATTTACAAGACATTCATATACACTTGCTGTGGGGATCCCAGTTGGTAGCTGTGTAATTAGCGCGATACTTTTATGCATGTTTACACAGCTATTGTCCTGAGAGATAATTGTATATAGACACATAAACAACTTAAATTTATTGTTTTTGACAAGCAAAAGCAATTAATCTTCTCGGTGTGTATAGGAGATATTCTTTATAATGGAGATACACACAAACGACTCTCGTCTGTCATCAACCTTTTTTGATTAGATAGCGCTATTATTATACCCACACCGAAAAATACAGTAATAACAACCGTGGCATCAATCAGCAGATTCACAAGAGGAGTTATTACTGAAATGTATACAAGCTAAATTTAACCGTAGTAAAGCCATTTAAGCCATCTTTTAATTCTTAAGAAAAGTATATATGTTTCAATTACATGAGTGCTTACCTGTGAAAACAGGGAGAATGCAGACTTTGTTACAGCCAGTGTTGCAACAGAGAGATTCACCTGGAATGGAAATGACAATATAAGATTTTAATCAACAATTATAATTTAACATGTCTCCAAACAATACATCTTAATTCTTGGCATCACATCATACCTATTATATCTTAATTGTCAATTAATTATATTCTCACCTGCACATTCTGCATCATTTGCGCATTGATCAACCTGATCCCTACACAAACGTGTGTCCATTCCCGGATTAGGGCAACCTTCCTCCTTTGACTCTTTGTGATTCAGTGCCATTGTTTCCCAACGGCTCTCCCACGACACTTTTTGATGACAATGGTGGTGGTGATACGCTACTTGTCACAATGGATTCTGTAGTCGTTGTTGTTGTTGAAGATGTTGTAACCCCATCTGGAATCAAAAATGGAGAGGCTTATTCAATTTTCCTTTCGCAATTTTCTAATTACTTAATTAAAGTGCACGTAAATACACTACGCATTCACCTCTTGTTCTTTACCAATACACAATACCTTTTTCACATCAAATAAATTACACAACATATTTATCCAACGTAAAAATTATGTAAAAAAAATCGTAAAAAATCTAAAATTTGTAAACAATTATAATACCCTTTCGGCATTTATTGTTGTTGTTGATGAAGATGTTGTAACCCCATCTGGAATCAAAAATGGAGAGGCTTATTCAATTTTCCTTTCGCAATTTTCTAATTACTTCATTAAAGTGCACGTAAATACACTGCGCATTCACCTCTTGTTCTTTACAAATACACAATACCTTTTTCACATCAAATAAATTACACAACATATTTATCCAACGCGAAAATTATGTAAAAAAAATCGTAAAAAAATCTAAAATTTGTAAACAATTATAATACCCTTTCGGCATTTTTTTTGTTATTTTTATATCAAAATGTTACGTAACACATCGTAGTAATTTGCCTTATTTGCCTTCTCTTCAAAAAAAACATGAAAATAAAATACCTGGCATTAATATATTGCGTCATTAAAATTTAAAATATTGACCAGCCAAAACTTATTAAAAAATTACAGTTTTTACCTGTAAAAAAGAGTATTAAACAAATTGCCTAATAATATTTGGTAGTAAACACGCTACTATCAATAGACATTATCTTTTTTTCCACATGACTGCCTATCACTTTTTGATCTCTCTCTTTTGACTACCTTTCTGTTGTTGTTGTTGTTGTTGAGGTGCTAGAATCAGCGACATAAACGCGGAAGACCAAAATAAATCTGTGCACTATGCACGTACAAATGCTTTCAAAATAGCTTTCATTCTTTCATTTTTTATTTTGAACGACAAACATTTTAATCAACCCGGACCATTTGTAAAATGACATGTTAAATGTAGATGTTACTGTTATTATTAAGTATGTACATAAGGAAAAGTAAAAAGTACACAACATCAACAGTCAAAAATACCTATTTGCATACTTACATTTATTTAAAAAATATATATTTTAAACTTGAGCAATACGCACATTCCTTTTTTATGAGAGTTCAAATTACCGTGTAATGTACGACTAATTGGCCTCAAGGTATTAAATTCCCCTCGTGTGTGTAGTAACGATACAATAAATGATTTTATTTCTTGTCCTGATAAACATTTTTTTTTCCAATCCCCATAATATACAACTCTCATCATTAACAAATTATCATATTGTGCAGCAATAGTGCATAGAAATATTATGTATAGTGATTTAATGACTATTATGATGGGTGTATTTAAATGTTTCTTTTTAACTTGTGATTAATAATATACCATAATATTGCGAGTATCGCGCAAGAGATATCAACAAATTTGCATGCATGATCTGCAATTATTATCAGTAATCCTCCTGTTTAGCATTTAAGGGTTATATGGGGCTGTTCACAAAAAGATACATTGACAAATTATTCGCACCAATTCAGACCCCCATAAAAAACAACTTGCTCACTGAAATATGCATTAATAAGTGTGTTGAATATGACTCTGTGACACTTGTATGGCACCATTTTACTTTATATTACACCTTTAACCCTTCCATCACAAAAATTTAATGTATTCAGTGTGTAAAAAATGATCACTTCATCATCCATCATCTACACATTATAATAATATTATTCACCACCACCATCAACATGATCTGCAATTATCAGTAATCCTCCTGTTTAGCATTTAAGGGTTATATGGGGCTGTTCACAAAAAGATACATTGACATATTATTCGCACCCATTCCGACCCCCATAAAAAACAACTTGCTCACTGAAATATGCATTTTAATAAGTGTATTGATTACGACTTTGTGACACTTGTATGGCCCCATTTTACTTTATATTACACCTTTAACCCTTCCATCACAAATAATTTAATGTATTCAGTGTGTAAAAAATGATCACTTCATCATCCATCATCTACACATTATAATAATATTATTCACCACCACCATCAGCCATATAACCATCATATCATCATTTAATTGCTCGTTCCCTGTCCAATTGTGTAATCGATCACAACAACAACAACAATATATACACATTTCACACATAAATGAGCTCTTTCCCTCTTATTATCATCCACCAAATAAATCCTTACGTAAACTTGAGGTACTTAACTAGCCAAAGTTATGTTGTGATTATGAAGATGATGGCACTTGAGGATGATGTTGCTGCATATGTTCAGGAATTTAATGATCATAATAAATTGGTTGTCCCTCTTTTCCTTAAAGATTTTTGGTCGCACAGCCTTAAAGCATACATACTTAACAGGCTACTAAAAAAACTCCTTATTCTTGTTCTACAGGCGTTTATTACTCCATAGGTAATTCAAAATAGTCAAAAACCTGCCAAAAAATGGTTTAATAAGTCATAAGTGATGTGATATGTGTGTGATCATAATGACGATATTAATGCAACGGAGCGGGTAATAAGGTCAACCAACAATGTTTGCTTGTGCTTTCATAAAAGTATGATAACACTTTCTGTTGTAAACATTTCTCCCCCCCCCTCCACCACCCTTTAAAAAAAGTGTACGTCTTACTTTACTTCTCGTCTAAAAAGGTGTAGTAGGTAAGTAGGAACACAGGTTTTTAGACGCGAACGAAACCAGATTCATTCATTATCTCAAATTGTATTATTATTTATCATCATTTTTTTCTTCATCCTCGTCTGCTGTTTTTTTTGCAGTGAATTGCATTGCTGCATAAAGGATGCCCTCCAAAAGAGGAAAGAAGAAGAAAAAACTGCATCGTGCAAGTTAAAAACTTTTAAAAAACTGGTGCGTTTTGTTAAAAGAAACTTCAAGTACCTACACCCAACAGACAACAAAAAAGTGTACGTCTTACTTTACTTCTCGTCTAAAAAGGTGTAGTAGGTAAGTAGGAACACAGGTTTTTAGACGCGAACGAAACCAGATTCATTCTCAAATTATATTTTATTTATCATCATTTTTTTCTTCATCCTCGTCTGCTGTTTTTTTTTGCAGTGAATTGCATTGCTGCATAAAGGATGCCCTCCAAAAGAGGAAAGAAGAAGAAAAAACTGCATCGTGCAAGTTAAAAAACTTTTAAAAAACTGGTGCGTTTTGTTAAAAGAAACTTCAAGTACCTACACCCAACAGACAACATAAAAAAGTACAACACGAACGGTCTTGTAACCAAATCATATTGCACCAGATTGAACAACTTAAAGTAAAAAGATGTTACCAATTTTATTACTCCACTGCTCCACACCTCAGTGGTTGGTCTATTGGTTCGGTAACTACGCACAAAAACATGATGTAGAACTATCACTAAAAAAAGAGAAGAATAGAGTGCAGTGGCACACGGGCGTCACGTAAGTCACGCTGAATCCTCATCAAAATATTGATTATTCCCATTTTTATGCAGTTTTTTTTCAGTGGGTCGGTGTGTGGTTTTCTTTTTGGCAAAAAAAATGTCGAATATCATCACATCACAATACTGATGACTTCAATTCAACAGATTTCCATTGTCAGTGAATTCATAATATTTTACCACCAGCTACAATTCTGCTTGATTTTGTGGTGTAAATCAGATGATGATGCTGCTGCTGGTGGTGGTGATCATGATGATTACAAAGATGTCGTAAATCACTTATCATAATGTAATGTAAAACCCCAAGAGAGAAATATATTATAGGCAATTCTTTTTGCCAGCTTGCCAAGATTTTGTTGTTAGCTTTTGTTTTTTTTAACTTCAATCCAAGTAAAAAAAATATTATGCATGTTTCCTTAAAAGATATATAGGCAGTAAAAAAATGTGAAGTGCAGTGCATTTACCTTTCTGTGAGGAGCAAGGTATTTATTATCACCTTGTACGAATCACATTGATGACGACGATGATGCTATTGCTGGTATGGGTCACTAGCTCATCTTAATCATAATAATACCATAATATTCCACACTACTTGCTACACACTTGCCACATCATTTACGGCAAACGCTTCACTATTCTGTGTCGGTGTGTGAGTGACGCTGGCTACGCACGCTGACATAGACACATCCGCAGCGTCGTCATCACCAAACACACCATCCCCATTTCATCATCTCATCCCCTCGTACATCATCATCCCTTATTATTATTATACCCCAACTATATAAATTATAGGCTTAAAAATAAAATGTGCAATCAATTTGAATGTGTCACCCAACTTATTAGGTACATACCTACATATATACACAAGCATACCCACAGCCCTATTATTATTACTATTATTCCCCGACCAAGGAATAAATTGATAAAAATCCAAGGCACATTTTTTTTTCTCTTGCGACAAAAAAAATTGATTGCCAATATACAATACACTTATTATTGCCGTAAAAATTGTATATATGCGCATTCGTAATAATTTTAATTGTCCTATCGCCGTTGGTGGTTTTTTTTTCTCTCTCTCTCGATTGGTAATCTGATCTTGGGAAAAAGGTGCTTTAATGTTTGGCACTCTTTATCATAATATGGCTTCCGTGTGTTGCTATATATTTTTTATTTTACATCTTCATCTCTACAACAATTTATTTTAATTTTTTTGTGTGTATTGTGAAGCCCAATAACCATATGCCTCGGTCCGATTAGGATAATTTTTTTTCTTTTTCTGATGATACTTTGATTTGATTATATTTTATTGTGCAATTCAGATACATAACACACACACACACTCAATAGTAATAATAATAATGTGTGTGGTATTTTGTGCTTGCTTGCAATTATCGAAGGTATTATCTGGCATCTCTCTGAGATAGGTGTCTCGTGTTTCTACTTTTCCCCTTTTCGATTCTTTTGCCAATTTTTTTTCTTTTTCTTTCAATTGACTAAATGAGCCATGTCTTTGCTGCTTGCAGGTAATTAGGTATCATATTTCAGTGTGGGGTATTTAATAATATTATTAATAATAATGCAATGTGATGTGAAAGAGTAGCAGACATTTTTTTTGGATTCGTGTGGAAGAAGAAACAAAAGTGGTACAACGCACGGCTTATATAGCATTTTTTACCTGTATACAACATTGTCATATAATAAATATGACATGCGACTCATGTCGGTTGGTAATAATGTGTGTGGTTTGGTATATTGCTTCACTGTGACATGCATGGGAAATGTGTACTAAATAGTGATGGAAGACGTTTGTTGGCATATTTGCGGCATAGTTGAGCAGCAGCAGCAGGTGCACCATGTCATCATTTTGACGTTTGGTGGTTCACCCGTTTTGTTTGCTGCGCATATACAAAACAAACAGAGAAGATGAAATGAGGAGTTTTTTTGGGTGCTACTACTCATATTATTTAGGGTGTGATGTGTGATATTTAGTTGACACACAGACACACAGACAACCCATAATAATGCATCTCACGCAATCATGTGTACACACCAATAATCATGTCTTTGTTTGTTTGTGTTGTTGCGTTGTAATTATCTGTTTAAATCGGTGAAATCATCATTCCCGATTCAGGAGGGACGTCAAAGTGCCCATGCCATAATAATAATGACGATTTACGATGGCACTTAATGAAATGAGGTAACTCATTTAACGTTAAAAAATTACACCAAAAAGATGCATTATATATTTTTGCTATATCCATTTCTGTTTGTTGAAGAGTGTTATTTTTGTCCATTAAGTTACTGTCCATTTTTGTATCTTTCTAGAAGGCCACCAATCTATTTAATCAATTCATTTAAAAAATAATAACTGACATGTCAAGTATCTTCCTTCACTTTCCAAATCTTCAATTTTCCATTCAATTTTGTTGCATTCCGCAACGCATAATTTACGATTACTCTTCATCGTCTCGTGGGAAAAAATGAAAAAAATATTATTAATTCCGCGTATCACATCACCACAGAGAGTGCATAATAGGTAGTAGATAAGTAAAAAAATATAATTTACTGTAAATTATATTATTTCATAATGATGATGATGATGATGATGGAAGTCAAGTAGCAAGTACATTTTAAGCTGCTGCATCAAATCAAATGAGATCTGCTCTGCTGCTGGTTAATTTATTACAACTACCGCTACTACTACTACCATAATGGATTTTATTATAGTAGGCATATAAATATGTACATATTTTCATTGGCTGACATGATGACCTGTCACCTTACCTGCGTGCAAAATGTCGCTTCTCTCAAGATAAGATCACGTGTGTATGTTGTCGTGTCCCTGTGTCCTTTTTCATACAAAATTAGAATTGTAATGAGCATATCAAATCTCAAATGATGGAAAAAATGGAAAACGTCACAATTTCTAATTTTGTCCATTTACAATACTCATCATCATCATCATCCTCCTCACATTTATGCATTATTGCACTCTCGTGATTCATGAAGATTATGAATCTCATATTATGTGTGTATGTGATTTGATAGCCTATACCTACTTATCTAATGCATTCTTTAAGGTTTTAATCAAAAAGACAAAAGTGGTTACAGAGGGATACGTATACGCATTCATTGTCATCCTTTCTCCAATGACCGATTTAATCGAAGCGATACATTATCTCTGTGTGCGCTATATGCTACATGTGCTCCTGTTGTCCCTACAAGTCAAGTTTTTTTTTAGTTTTTTCAAGTGTGTGTGATGTCCTTTTTGTCCTTTGTGTCCGCTCTCTTCTTCATTTGTCACAACAAAACTTTTTTTTAAAGAAAGGAATGTATGCACGTAGGTACAGCCCAGCATATTAGTCGTATATACGTATAGTATCATTGTTGCACCAAGATCCCAAAGATCACATATCTCTCTCTACAGGTTACAAAGGGATACGTATACGCATTCATTGTCATCCTTTCTCCAATGACCGATTTAATCGAAGCGATACATTATCTCTGTGTCTGCGCGCTATATGCTACATGTGCTCCTGTTGTCCCTACAAGTCAAGTATTTTATTTTTTAATTTTTTCAAGTGTGTGTGATGTCCTTTTTGTCCTTTGTGTCCGCTCTCTTCTTCATTTGTCACAACAAAACTTTTTTTTTAAAAAAAGAAAGGAATGCATGCACGTAGGTACAGCCTAGCATAATAGTCGTATATAGTATCATTGTTGCACCAAGATCCCAAAGATCACATATCTCTCTACAACCACCACCACCAGCTGCATTTACTGCACATCACGACGATCAACAATTACGTATAATACATATAATACATACCTATACAACAAAGTCCCATTGTTACAGCACACCGTGCAAAATAAATGATAAAAATGAAGATAATAATGAACGCTAAAAAAATTATATTATTATGTGACTAACGTGATTATTCAAGCGTGTGTATTTTGTGCATATATCATTGCTCACACTACTATATGCCAGTGCAGCTAATAATATCCATCTTCTTCTTTTCATCCACCATATTTTTTTCTTCTTCTATCTCACGTCTGATAAAAGTACATAAACCTCGCTTGATTTTACTTGCACCTGACTTATTTGATGGTATGGTAAATTGGTCACTAGAACTAGGCATAAATAACGTACAATATATTTAGTACACGTATCATTAAAGGCTTTTTGATCTAAAGCTTGTAATCATCTAAATTGTCGTCACTAAAATATGCTATTATTATATTTTTTCATATTCATAATATAATATACCATTCGTTTGTTGTAGGTGCTTCAATGATGCTAATATAGATTTAATCTGTTGGTTTGCGTTTAACAAAAGTAGAAACACGGATCACGTTTTTATATTTTATCAGATTGTCTAACAAAAGTTTTGGCTTTTAGTGGAGGGAGGCACACGTAATGAAATGCCTTGAGTGGTATAGTGTGATGTGAGACTACTAACCCATATATATATTATAAATTTAATCCTTTCACGTCTTTTCTACCGGTTGGTTGACAAATTGCGGAGACAATAAAATGCTTTTAAAAAGGGTTTGGCGCAGGTGGAAAAATGTAACGGAAAAAGTTGGCGTGGCATTATTAAAATAGATGTCTGTGAAAGAGATTACATGAGAATCTTTGTGACAGAAGATGTGATTCGGCAAGTTAGAAACGGTTCAGTGAAGAAAATTCTTTATTTATAGCTATTATATATAGCTAGAAGCTATCCGAGCATTGAATATCATCAAGTGTTTATTGTTCTTTTTTTTGGAGGGGGGGGCTAAAAAAAGATAACTGTTCATATGCTAGTAGGTAGGTAGGTATCATTATTATCTGTCATTAAAGTATTTGCTCAATGAACATTCACAGCAACAGCAACAAAAAATATGTATCCCCAAAGCACTGCCAAACTAGAGACTTTACAAAAAAAGATAAGCAGTGCACAGCGCTATCATCGTCATCATACCGGTGTCTGTTCGGAAGTCGTATACCGTGAAAAAAAATGTTTACAAAAGATTGCTACTACTTTACTTTTGCCTCCACATTAGAAAAATTGAAACTAGGGCAGTGGGGATATAATTTCTGGAAGTCTATTTCATTTCACATTCCTCTGTGTCACCACATAATAATAGTAAATAGTATATATAATATTTCTTCATCAACCAATTAAAAAGAATTACACTAAATAGGTAAACACGTAGTAAACATGATCAACACAGCACGACAAATTAAGGTGTGAACTAGTTTTGTCATCTCATCATGGGATAATTGGAAGATGAAGCATTAAACTTTTGAAACTAAATGGGTTGCATTGCTATCACTCATTTTCATTATTATTACCTATGCTATATATATACTGCTAGTTAATAAGTTGAATACAAAAAGTGCATTTAGTTTTTTTATGTATGTTGCATATCTAAAAAAATGTATATTTGTACATTTTTTTAAAGTGCATTTTTTGCATATCTTAATTTTATTTAATAGCAATACCATATTTATTGGCACCGACACTTCATATATTAGGTAGACATACACTCTCGCCATCATTAGCGGAGCCTGCTGACTAGAAGATCGTTTAAAAATGCTTAATTAGCTATGCATACTTATTTTGTGTGGTCGAATTCCGAAGTCATAAAAAATCGAGCATGATTTCAATATTATAGCAGTTAGTTGAGTAGCGTGTGTATAGTGCACTTTTTAACTATATAGGTTCTCAAGCTATTTAGCTGACTCACTCATTCAAAAAAAAATTGAATTAAAAAAATAATCTGATTATTGCTGTTTGTTGCAAGTAGCAGCAGTTGTAGTAGTAGTGCTTGTTATGGTTGATCTAGATTAGATAATTTGAATTCCATGTTTGCAACTGTGGCTGCATATTGTAACTTTGTAACAAGCCCAACAAACACATAAAAAAAATATTAATGCTATTATGCACGATTAGCATGTTTAACATCACCACCGGAAGTGATCCCTAATTAATCAATTCTCAAGTTTTTCGCTTGTAACTTATTTGTTGGCGGAGAGTAATGAGCGTATAATGTATTTATACCATATACGTCAAATACAAAAAAAAACGTTCGTTGTACGAATACAACTCTATTTATTTATAACCAATTTGTTGATTTTTATTTTCGCTACCTGACTTGATATTTTTTGTCGAAACTTTGATGACAAAAAAGTATGAGCAATGAGCAATAATGAGAAATGAGGTGATGGCAAGAAAAAAAGAAGATTTTTTTAAATTGATCTACAAGTCGTCCTCATCATCATTATCATCATCATCTCATTTCTCTTTGTAAAATGTCAACAAGAAGATTATATCAATTTTGGCATCTTTTGTCGTTGTAAAGATTGATGTCATCCTTTTTCTCGACAAGTTATCTATGTTAAAATATAAACTTGTATATTTTTTATATACATATTAATATCGTTCATGGGAGGAATCTTAATTTACCGACAAATTGCTCATTTATATCTCATCATCACTTACTTTTAAAAAGGAATCAATAAAATATACAAAGAAGGTGTTCAAATTTCAATTTGGACAAACAGGATTCGTATTTGTTCCATTTATAGGAAATATAAAATATTTATTTAAATTGGGATGTATACATTTAAATATACCACCTCCATCTTTTTTTTTACTATACTAACCTGTTGTGGTTGCTGTCGTCTGTGGGATTACAACGGACGAAAAGGTGATTAGGGTGACTAGAGCACAGGCCACTGCCTGGCGACACAATGATGATCTCGTTATTGATGTCATCTTTAAAGTGCATTGCTTTTTTGCAGGGCTCCTGGAAAATGACGAGGGGGAAAATAGCTGCATTTTTTGGCAGGGATATCTCAATTCTTCTCTTTTTTGGCTGGGGTAATAGGAAATCCTTCTGCAAATAAATAAAAAATAAATTGATTATCATTATTTCTTTTATCGGATCACCTTTTTTTTCTTACAAAACTTTAAAATATATGGTCATGTCACAAAGTGAGTTATCATATTTTCAATTACTACATGATTTCCAACACATTAGCAAATTCTCGTGATATTGCACAATGTGCATAGATATTACGCTATTTCTTAATTTTACATTTTTTGTCATTAGATTTGCCTGATAAATTCATGAAATTCAATATACACACGATTTCATGCTCTTGAATAAAGTAGAATGGGTTCTTTAATGATTGTCTCTGAAACTAGCAAAATATCACACTAAACTGGGAACAATAATATACAGCAGGTACATACCTATACCATTATGTAGGTAATGGAAAATGGTAAAAGATGAAAAGGTGCAATATTACTATTGCATGTAAATCTGTACATGGTCTGTGGCAAGAAAGCAATAATCAACAATGGAATTCATTTACAAACTAAAAAAAATTTACTGCAAAAATTAGAATCTTCCTTTTTGAAATTAGAATTTATGCTGACCAAAATGAATAGGTACATTCACTTCTTCTTCTTGGTACTGTCCACATAACACACATATATTATTTATTATTATTATTATTTGAATTCTTTCATCTTGTTACGCATTCCTTACACTACAAAGTACACTGTCATATTTTTTGTGACGAAACTCAACAAAAACCATATTATTCCTCCCGAGAGAGAGAGAGAGAGAAGAAGAAGAGTCGAGTGTTTTTTTATGGTGTCGTCACACAATTTTCAACTTTAGGTATACATTTTATTTTTTTTATACTCACACTTCATCCCCCATTCTTCATTAGTATCGTAAAAAAACGACAAGGTAACAATAGAGTGAAGCTGCCGCTGACATCGTGTCAGTGGTGATGATGATTATCAAATGGAAAATGAGCTGACAATGAGCCGACTTTTACACACATAACAATTTTTATTTATTATTATGAAAATGAAAGCGAAAGTTAAAAAAAGAGGGAGATGCACAAAAAGAAAATGAAAAGAAGAAGGGACATCATGTTGATGTAGGGTTACCTAAAGGGCTTCTACTGTTTTATAGCTATCATAATACAAGCAGCATGGTTCAGTTTTAATTTGACACATATTCGTGCAATGTACCTTTTTGCCTGGAGTTTGTTTGTTGTACTTTACTACATTTAAAGACTGTTTTATAGCTATCATAATACAAGCAGCATGGTTCAGTTTTAATTTGACACATATTCGTGCAATGTACCTTTTTGCCTGGAGTTTGTTTGTTGTACTTTACTACATTCAAAGGATTTTTTCTTTAAATCTGACCCATCTGCTTAACCTCAAAGGTACGTTGACGTGAAAAAGGGTTCCAAATGCTATAAAGGTATTGTTGATTTACGGCTTGAAGTAAAATAAATGAAACGGAAAGTGGGAAGGCTGATGAGATAAATAATCTTGGCTCTAAGAAAGTTTTTAAAATCTTCAGAAAATCAGAGGACAGTGGAAAATACAAGAAAATAATAATATAACCCAGTTCAGAGAACAAATTGGATGGTAGGCCAAAAAGATTTCAAAATTTATAATCACGTGTAATCCTTTTTATACCTATAATCCAATCATGCTAACTGCTAAACTGATAATGATAAGACAAATAGACAAAAAAGCTGTAACTACAAACTTGTTTCACGAAATATATATTTTCGCCGTAAAATTACACAAAGTACTTTATACCTAGAATCCAATCATGCTAACTGCTAAACTGATAATGATAAGACAAATAGACAAAAAAGCTGTAACTACAAACTTGTTTCACGAAATATATATTTTCGCCGTAAAATTACACATAGTTTATGAAAAGGGAAAGAAAATTGATGAGAGATTATTATACTGCACTGAGGGCATGGTTTAAAAAGAGAGATTGGATCAGGATGTTGTGGATACTGATTATATGATATGATGATTATTATACTAATTTCAAAACACCAACCAAGCGTACTTCTTGTTGCCAGCAAAAGAATAAAAAGTATAAATCCCGACTTGTTCTTTTGTTCCTTCACTTTTTAAATATCTTTTACTCTAACGAATATAATTTTTGATAGCATATATCTTTTTTTTTGCATGATGATGCCATGATTATTTTCTCTTCCTGCCCTGTATTCAATTCATGCGTACCTACCTACTACATACATACATAAATCATCATAATCATCATCCGTCTTCTTGAGATCACATCGTCTTCACTCTCTGTTCTTGTTCATGATGCATATTTTTTGTTTAGTAGATCATCCCTTCCCTTTTATGTGACTTCATCTTGACTTGACTCTTGACATGTGATACCATTCTCATTCTCATCTTCTTCAACAAGTAGGTAGTCAACTCGTCCTACTATACAATGGCATGTTTTACTACACAGCTGTTGTATTATTTTACCCTTTTTTCCTTGCTCATGTTTTCATCATACTGCCATGTCACCATCATCCATTTCAGTTTCAATTTTTTTAAGGAAAAGGGACAGACATAATAATAATACAAAGAGATTTCAAACAAATTTATGTGGAGTAGTAAAAAAGAGTTATGTATGATGTATGTATGTTTGTGGAGTCAAAAGTGGTGGGGTGGCTGGTCTAGCACAGTGACCTACATTTCTATGGACTGTTGACTCCTGAGGGCAATGTCTGTCTGTGCTCATCTCAAAGTCCCAGCTTTAATATGTTAGGATACTTTTTTTTCTTCCTTTATCATTATCTTATCATCATCATCATTCCTTCTTTGTACCTTCCTTCACACATCCCATGTTTGTGCATCCCATCTTTTTTCACAACACAACAATTTGTCACAACAATTTCGTTTTTATTACACAAAATAATAAAAAATTTGTACCTATTTAGCGCTTGCCTCATACAATCTTGGTCTTGCATCTAAATTACTATTTTCAATCTAAAATAATCTTTCTGCTTAAAAAAAGAGCCTACTTCTTTTTGTATTTTTTTAGATCTGATTTGGGAGCAATAAATGTAAGGCCAAATAACAGAAATTGAAGATGAAACAATTTTATTGGTATTTTTATATTTGCACTGAACTGCATTTTAGCAAGCATTAAAATAAATTGCATAGTTATCATACCAGTAAAACTACAAGTTAATCAATTTTTTTTTAAATAGCTTTGTATTTCATTTAAATGTAGGTGTTGTTGAATGCACACATAAAAAACATTTCAAGGAAGTTCAGTGTCAGTGTAATAATTTGATTTTTTGAAAGAAAAAAAAAGAAGAAAAATTGTAACGAGCGACGACACGAAATCAGAATCACGTATCCATTTTGGCGAAAAGGACACAAGTAAAGATAGGGTATAAAGTTACTTGCGTGAATAATAATAACAGGTTTTTGACCATTGTTAGTTAGTTAGTCTCTCTAGTGGAGTATATAGTCAGCAGTCAGCAGAATATAAAGCACGTACATTGCCATAAAAATAATTTGTTGTAATTAAATCAAAGCTTGAGGCTACTCAAAAAAAATATATAGTGGCAATTGGAATTGGATGAGTTTATAGTTTGTAATGTGGTTCTCAATGTCAACAAAAAAAATATTAATCAACCAACAACATCAACGCGTGAACCATGATTCGTCTTCTTCATTGCTCTGCATTTTTTTCATTGAAAATAATAATGTGGTCCATCTTCACTTCCATTTGTATCAATTTTACTTGCCGAGGATGATGATGAGGATGATGATGACATTAGCACAATGAAATTAAATATTTTTATTGGACTGCTCCCCACAGCTCTTTGTGGTTCACACTGAACAATTATTTATTTTATTTATGACAGTAAATTAATTAGTATGGCATTTGCCTTACATGTGGACAAGGAACAAAATAAGTCATCAGCATATTATTATGAGCAGAGTGTACTGACAAATCATTATAATTTCTTTGTGGAATTATCAAGAATTTTTTGACTTGAGAATGCAGACAATAAGATAGTGAGAATATGTGACATGAGGCATAAGGGAGAAGCATCAAATGAATAAATTGAAACTCCAGACAGTCAAGTGTACCTGGAGACACATGACAAGAAGATAAATGATTAAAATAATCATCATTATCGTTAACAATATTCAATATTGAAATAAATTGAAATGTTCTTTGTCAATAATGACAAGTCAAGATTTTTTTTTCAAATTCAAAGTCATTTCAACAATGCGTTGTTTTATTTACCTTTAGATTACTACTGTGGATGCCAACACGTTTTTTTACAGTTCATCCTCGTTGTCAATTGTTTTTGGTATTAAATCGCCCACATACCATTCTTTCTTTTCTTCTTTTGACCTTTCCATTCAATTTTCATCAACTATTCACTATTCATTTATTATTTGTACTTCTTGTATCAATTCACCCTTTCGATTGTCACTTTTTTCTATCCTCTAAAGAATGACAAACTGGTCATTATGTAGATTAATTGGCAAAACACAACAACAAACTATTTATTCGATCACCATACAAAATCTTTTGTGGTCCTCTCGCAAGTGGTTATGTTGTTTTTTGTTTGCTGTAAATATTTCTGTGACATGATTAAATTGTTAGAGCAAAGGGGAGAGAAACAGTATAGCAAGATATTGCATAATAACAATGAACAATGAGGCGTCCCTTTGACTTTTGTGTAGTTATAACGATTAGGGATTGTTGGCGACTGTACAACACACTATTTTGGTAACACATTACATTTTTTTCTTTTATTGCCTATATTAGATCAATTGAAGCGTGTAATAATAATAAATAGAAATACTAAAATGCGTAGTACCAAACTCATAAGCAGCTCTAAACTATTTAAATAGTTTTGTGATTTGATTTGACTTTATATAAATATATTTTTTACCTTCACGCCTCATTTCACAATCTCAATCTATAACAATTCACTTTTTCTTTTCCATGACGATCATCAAAATGATCCTTTCATCTTGAATATCTTTGCTCTCTGGCTAATAAATGATACCCTGCATACCTTTTCAACAATACACACACCATCAACATGAGTTACCTATAAACCAGATCAATCTTATTTTTCCCCACATGCATTGTTGAGATTTTTCATTTGTCACAAGTTCATCTCTCAAGTTTCATTGCCATTTTCAATAATTCAATCTACTACACTTGTACTTATCATTAACAACGCTACTATTGTTGTCAAAAAATAAAATCTGCTGGTATGTGTTCTATGCACGCATGCAGCGATTATTTAACCTGCCAGCCATCATCAGATTAACTACTATATTATCCACTTGTATCAACATCGACAACAACAAAGCACCATTATCACCTATCAGCCATTTTATATTGTTCAAATTACTACGATGTGATATGAAGAATGCAAGGTGCTCTGTTGCGTTGCGATATTACCAAACGATATCTTCTTTTAAAACTCGTGAAGGATGAAGGACTTGGCAATTTTTTTAGTTTTTTTTTAATTTTTATATTGTTCAAATTACTACCATGTGATATGAAGAATGCAAGGTGCTCTGTTGCGTTGCGATATTACCAAACGATATCTTCTTTTAAAACTCGTGAAGGATGAAGGACTTGGCAATTTTTTTTAGTTTTTTTACATGTCTTGTCTCTGAAGAAAAACCTTTCATCTGTCACCTACACACCACATTTATTGGTATAATTGGTAAAACTGACTGAACCAAATTACATTCCTTCCTCCATATAACCATGATCATCATCATAATAATAATATATAAACCATTGTTACAGTAAATCCGCGTGACTTGATAATCAAATTGAGTGCGACTGAAAAGGATGAGTCATGAGATGTTTAAAGGTCCTTTAATTCTGTAAGATGATCATGTAGTGTGATGATGATACATGTACCTGTGCACTATAATATATAGGTATACATATTATTCAAAGATTAATATTTTTCAGGCTCCGTCTCCTGTCATCTTCGTCTCAATCGATAAAAAATATAT
>JAITYZ010000701.1:0-11712 GCA_027744595.1 Paronellides praefectus
CAAAATTTCAGCAAATGTGACAGACCTGTATTATAGATGTAGGTTTCTATAGTAGAAATGCACCTACAGGGCCTTGCGTTCATCAATGACTAAGATACACCGAATAAAACTCAAATCCTTTAATTATTTTTTGTAAAGTGCACTACATATAGGCATGCATCATTGCGGGTTAAACCAAACACAACAGCAAGCTTGTGGATGGAGATGATGACTTTATTATTGATGACATCACCATCCTCCTTTTCTCGCCTCCCACACCTCAAAACCACGTGATAACTAATTCAACAGAGAAAGTCTGAATTTTTCATGGACAAAGTGTGCACGGTATCTGCAACTGTAAGTCATACAGACTCTCTGCCAGTGCAGTCGGTGTATTCTTCATAAAACAATGCTGTTCCGAAACAAACACATACTACGCCAACAATACCCGAAATCACACTACCTCTCACTTATTTAATCGTGATCAGTAGTGAAGCGTAGCTTCAGCAACTTTATACTATGATGTAACATTATCCAACCTGTATCTGTACTACAGATTCTGTACGTCCAAACTTTACGTCCAAACTTGTAAACTCCTCATTCTTGTACAATAAGTGATTCTTGTACGATCCACAACTGACATTTAGTACATTACCCTTTCGCTACCTATAGTTATCCTGGCGAAGTTATATTTCTTCAAGTATCAAGAATCGATTGCCGCATGAGCCCATATTAAACCCATCTTCCTGTTCTATTAAAACCAGTATAAAAACAGATCATCCACACAATTTTCTTTTATGCTCAAAAAATCAGTTTAAAAATACAAACAAATGAGATGACCTTGTTTTCCTCTGATTAAACTTTGTACATTTATGTAACAACTTTCTGTTTTTAAATGTAACAGTTCCTCGTTATTTTTGAAAACTTACAAGTTATTATCCAGCCAAGGCATTTTTCCAAGACCTCCCTCGTTGTCTGATACAAAAAGGCCGGAAACTTTTAAACTTAATTTTAAGCATGTATATTACATGGAGCTTATATAAGTAATATAAAGAGGAGAACAAGTGCGTCACGCACTTGCATGAAATTGTTAAATTAACCAATCCTTTATTATTGGGTAAACAAGATATNCAAGTGCGTCACGCACTTGCATGAAATTGTTAAATTAACCAATCCTTTATTATTGGGTAAACAAGATATTCAAATATTCTTTCATGCATATATATTTTCATTGTATTATTCAACGCCAACAACATATCACACACGCATCTTTCCACAAAGTACGCATACATCAAAGATTACCTCAAAACTTCCTAAACCTTGGTCAATGGAGTTAGGTAAGTTATTTCACAGCTCGCATCACTCCACGCACCATCACACAGTGCACGAAATATATACCAGACTAAATGCATTAAAGGGGAGTTTGGGGATTTGAGCCACTTACACCAAGTCAAGTTACATACATCCATATATCATATTATATGATATATATGTGCTTAAATATCTCTAGGTACTCTCCACACATTGCTTGCTACACAATACACAGCATTTTGGGAAGTTGATCATTTTAGTCAGTTTTCTGCTGCTGAAGCTTTAATCATATCAAGTGAGGAAAGGAGAGAAAAGGTGAAGAACCAATTTTCGGATTTTCTGATTCGATTATTAGATAAGAGGGAAGAATGGAAACCTCAAAGTTATAACGTCTTGACGTATTTATTGGAGGTGAAGGAAAACTGATAAAATTTACTGATAATTTTGACAAGAGCTAATTGAGAACTTTACTATATTGATTCCCCAAAAAAGGAAAGTACACAAAGAGTAGTAGAGGAGGGGAAAGGGGGAAACAAAGTTAATATGAATTTATATATGTGTAGACGATGAATCTCGTGAGAGATATTGCATGCTTAATTATGTATGTACCTATGTTTTATATAGGTATATATTATTATGGAGTTTTGGCCATGTTTTGATATCAAGCTGTGATGAAAGGAGCTCCAATAAACTCCACCCTGCCACATAATATAGTTAATGGAATAATCACATGGTGAAATTACACAAATACTACTACTACAGTAGAGGTACGCAGAGAGAAAGAGTAGAGCACACTGAATTTCATGGCTACACTCACGACTCACTCATCATATTGACGTTGTCGTAGCCTTTTTGTCCCACTTTTTTCATATATGATGTGCCATATAATATGTAGGAGGAGGATGCAATAACATTATAATATATTATGCCTTTATTTGCCCCAACACTTCAATAAACTTATCCTTCCTCCAGAGACAGACCAAACAATTAATCATGTCAGTTTAGCATGACTCGCGGCTTGGTCGCAAGCACCCACAACAACTTACACACACACAGCACACCCTTCTTCCTCTTCTTTTTTTGTATTTACTACCATAAAAGCCTTCATCGACACTCTTGACTTGACGGCATGTGGGTGTATATGGTGTGAAAAAGGCCTCTTGAATGAACCTCCAAATAAATGCCATAAAATAAGTGTCTATTATTATATGTCTGATGATGTGTCTACAATATAAATGGAATATAGGTAAATACCTACACATTTATAAAAGCTATCATTGCACTCATCATTTATTGTGAGGGGAGAGGGTGCAATACCCCTTTCAAGCGTTTATTGGACTAGTTAACCACAAGGAGTGTGACCTGGATAAAATTTCCCAAACCTCACAGACACACTTATTGCATTTGAATGAATAATTGAGATAAAGAGATTTACCCTCTCTCTGTCTATATGCCAATCTTGATTTTCTTTTTACTGATATATGGTACAAGTACATCAAGAAGAAGAAGAAGAAGGAGAAGGAGAAGAAGAAGGAGAAAGGTTCTACTGGATTATGTTACATAATTTATGTAATACAATTTTCCGTAAGATGCTATATGACATTTCCACTTTCCACTCAATTGGTTAGTTGCAAAATCAAACGTAAAAGGAATATATAGATACATGTATGCAGTAGGTATGTAGGTATACTAATGGTTCACTCACCTAGTTATTTAGCTCTTTTTTCGATAAAGTGCTCTATTATAAGCTTTCTTACAACTTAATTTTGTGAGTGGACTTGTTCTTGTAATACAGGTAGGCATTCTCTCATTATTATGTTATGATGAGCGTACACATAAACTGGCACAGGAGGAGAATGGCAACATAACCATCAAAACCAGAAATCAAACGACAAATCTAAATTTTTTTGGCTCTAGTACATAAAGCCGTATTGAACTGCTGCATAGGTTTTTTATACATATTTTTCTTTTCTTCTTTTGTGCTATTATTGAGACATCTCGTACACGACAATACGTGTATGTATCATTTCAGCTTTCACTCTCGCTAAACGAATCAAAGAGCAGAGAAAAGACGAAGAAGAATAGTGGCATTAAAAGGGCAACAAACTTGAAAAGACATGTATAGTATCCTCATGATTTTTCCCTCCATCCCCTGTCGTCGCATACATACAACCGTATTTTTACATTTTCTGTTATTATGGTATATTTTACCATATACTTTTTGTTCCTAAAATCAACAGCAGAGAGAGAGAGAAAAGAAAGGAGAGCACAAAACTAGCCCGGAACGGAACCCCGTAGACCCAACAGATGTAATAGGCAAAATAAGACATCCTGTTTGCTGTTCTACTACTAGTAAAAGTAGTAAAAGTAGTAGTATTTGTAATACAGACATAAAGAGAAAAAAGTACAAAAGACACACAGATATATATGTAAGCATGTAAAAAGTGACGTCAAATGAAAGAAAGAGTAGTAGTGTCATTCTAGACAATTGTGTAAGAGCACAGCAGTGGTGTAGTAGCAGTAACAGTTGTAATCGCTGAATTGGCTACAAACGAGAGTTTATGTAGCACGTTTATGGGAAAAGAGTTTGGCACACGACAGAAGGATCCGACTTGAATGCGTTTTACATTTTACAAATAATACATGTTGGATGTTCTCAATGCTCTCTATTTACTTTCATTCAAGTCTTCAGCAGAAAGAATGAGTCATAAAATTGCAGAAAAGGGAACTACAAATGACGCATGGACAAAATAAATATGAAGTCAGGCAGAGGGTACGGAAAAATGGACACCACGACATGATGATATCTTGATTTATGTTACAATTTACACACACATATGTACACCTTTGAAACAAGTTTATAATGAAAAATAATTATAATTAAGTGTTTTTACAGTAAGTTTTAAGCTAACTAATAATTGGTTTTTGGAAAGATTTAAAAAAAGTCGTACGAGAGCTTGCTTAAGATATCAAGACACAATTTTTATTATTTTTTTACAAGGCTACTATATAAACCTACGCCTACTACACAAGTGCATTTAAATGTAAAAAAAACACAAGCTGCAATTTCATTGCTCGTATTATTATTGGTAGTCATCGTCGTAGTGTCCTCCAACAAGGGAAAAATGTTACATTTTTGTACTTTGTATACTTATTCCGTTTCTTTTTATGTGATAATGTAATCGCTTTTCTGGGGACAATACTAGAAATAGAGAGAAAGCATGAGAATAAAGGAACATTTACATCAAGAGCATCGTAGTACTTTGCTTTTACTACATACTTTTGCTAGAGTTTCTCTGGAACTCAAGCAGCTCTACTGAACTTACCAGTTTCTTGGCCAAACTCCAATCTATTCCAGATTATGCATTAACCAACTAGCCAAAGAGATACATTTATGTTTTTTATATACTTTCTCCATATTATATATAAAATAAGTATAGTTACAGTTATCTAACTTTTTAGTCCAGTCAACAGCAGATGAGAGAGAGAGAGAATTATCAAGAACAAAAGAAAAATAATGTTTTGCTCCACGCAAGCAGAACCAACCTTGTATTTAGTACAAGCCTACGTATGTACATTAAAAATCTCTTTCTCCAACAATCAATTCAACAAATATTTTTGCAATTTTACTGTGTATCAATTCTAACATGTCCACAATTACACATATACCTACATAATCATTTAATAAAAATTATTCCTACTTTACCAATTAC
This sequence comes from Paronellides praefectus, assembly GCA_027744595.1. Lineage (NCBI taxonomy): Eukaryota > Metazoa > Arthropoda > Collembola > Entomobryomorpha > Paronellidae > Paronellides > Paronellides praefectus. The sequence goes on from JAITYZ010000701.1 coordinate 5,004, forward strand.
GGTTTCATTCTAACAAACAAAAAATTAGTGTGATACACAAAACTATAATTCAAATACCCAAAGAAGAAAATAATTGGAACATATCAAGCTCATTTATTTATCAGTGTGCTGAAAATGTATTGCTTATTATATAAAGTTTGTTTTCTCGAAGAAAAAGTTGTACACATACACATATAGCTACATGATAATATTTTTTACATATTGTTATGAATGTACCGATACAAATGATAGTAGAGCGTGAAAAAATGTGTGCAAAGCGTACAAAGGAAGAATCTGTGGGTGACTAATGGCAAAAATGGATGTACAACATTTTTACATTACTTATGCACAACATGAGGTTTTACAACATGAAATGGGGAAAGCGATAACAAGGAAAATCTCAAAGTTTGTTTATAGTAAACAAAAACAGGAGAAGAAAACGTGTATTATTGAACATACAGTTTAAGAGTTGCTTTAGCTCTTCAGGCCAAACTCACACACACACACGATGAATTTGAGTCTGATACAAAAAAAGTGTCACAGTCACAGCACTTATTTTGGAAGAGAAAGCATGGAAAACGAACCAAAAAGAGGGGAAGAGAGAGAGAGAGAAAAAAAGAGAAGAAACAGAAGAAAAAAAATTGTTGATAATGAGTTCCACTGTGGCGTCAACAAAGCTCGACAACAAAACTATTTCGTCTCTTGTGTTTCTTTGCCTCTTATTTTCATTTTTTTCTTTACTTTTATACATTTTTTTCATCTATTTTATAACAATGTTGTTGTTGAGCAGCAGCATTTTTACTATTTTTATCTTTTTTTCGGTCTCGGTACAACAATAGCATGCAGCGTGTGTCTCTGTGTGTGTGAGCTATTCAGAAAATGAAATACTGGGGAGTGATATGCATTCATTAAAATGGTTAAGTTTCCTCAAGACACATAAGTTTTCATCTGCTTTTTTCTTTGGATAATGAAGTAGTATGTTGCCAGTAGTGTATGCATGCATGAATGCACTGCACATAATACATTTTGTGTGTATTATTTTCCATCTTTTACATTTTCTCTCAAAATGTAGAGTACGCCAGCCAGCCAGAGAAAATTTCGAATATTGTTTTTTTTAGTACAAAAGGAGTACATTGCGTGGCTAATATTATGTGCTTACATATATTATATATTATGATCTCATTGTTAAGGGTGAGTGAGTAGTGGAATTAAGTAGTAGGCAAAATTCTTATTTAGTGCTCATATAAATGGGAAATGAGTGCAAGATAAAGAAGAGGAAAAGTAGATAAAAAAGAGAGAAAAGGAAAATTGTGAAATGGTGTCTGTTTTCTTTGTGAAATTGTACACTTTTTTAAAGCATCTCTCTCTCTCTCTGTTATCGTTTTATATTCTCTCCATTTTTTCCTAATTTTTCCTTTGCTTCTTTCCCGGAAAAGTTCTTGTTCTGATCAGAATTAGACAACAGTTTGGAAAAGAAGATGAGAAGCATTAAAGCTAGTTATGCACATTATAGAATTGTGTTATACGACTACCTATTACACTCATGTTAATGCTTCTTTCCCCGAAAAGTTCTTGTTCTGATCAGAATTAGACAACAGTTTGGAAAAGAAGATGAGAAGCATTAAAGCTAGTTATGCACATTATAGAATTGTGTTATACGACTACCTATTACACTCATGTTAGTAACTTTTAGAAACTGGGATATACAGCAGAGTACAGAAGTAAAAAGGAACGTGTGCATATGATGATATGTAAGAAGCGGAACTGCCTTTTTTACAACTTTCAAAGTTTATGGGAAATCTGAGATCATGATGATGATGATGGTGGCAGTGTGGCAGTGTAGTAGGCAGGAGGAAAAAAGTCTTACGTACTGATAATGATAGTGGTAGCTGCTTGTTACGTAGTTTACTTTCTTTCTTTTTGTTTTTTTTCTTCTTCATGGAATATGCACACATGGTTGGTATGTGTGTGAGTGAGAGGAGTACGCTAACTGAAAAAGAAGATTTTCAAGAAGGATAATGAATGACACTTCTTTTTACTTTCTTTGTGTCTCAAAGGACTTATTTTCTTTTAATATATAATATTATGGAGTTTTCTAATGGAAAAGTACGGTAATCAAGAAAAAAAAAGAAATAACGGTTTTTAGTTCCCAATTCAGTAATTCAATCCAGTGGGAAGAGTTCATTTACAAGAGCGTGCACTCACCTTGAAGAATTTACCTTTTTAGTTTTTAAAAAGAGTTTAATTAAATAGTTTAAAAGACAAAAGAGAAAAGATTTCAAAAACAATATTATTTTAGACGAAAATGTAGTGATATTTTTTTATTGTGCTTACCATCATTTTTTGCGACATGAAATAAAAGTTGAGGATGATGGTGGTGGCTGCTGAGTATAAAGTGTGCTTTGGTTGACGATGACATTGAGGTAATGGGGGTAGTGAAAATATACATCCAAGTGTACATTTTGCAGTGTTCAAGTTGTTGATACAGAAGATGTAGCATGTCAAGACGCTACACACATGTTTTGGCGACTTTGTAAAAGAAAATTTCTGGTTTTGTTTGCTGGTATAGCGTTCCTTGTCTTTACGCACGACATGTATACTGTATACTAGACTGACGAAGGAAAGTTTGACTTTGACTGTTTGAGTTCATGCGAAATGTCATTTAATGTAAACAATGACAGCGGAACAAGCTCAAACTTTCATCATCATCATCATATCATCATACTTCAAAGATATCGTCTTTATGCACGCATATATGCATTTTGGTATATATCTATAATATGTATTATGTATGCATTATTTCCCTATTGTAACAAAAAAACAATGAATGAAGACGTCAAGAGTGAAGGAGGAACCTGACTTGTACAATAATACATAAAACATTCAGATAAAACAAAACATTTTGGTTCCAGCAGCTTTTCTTCGATTTCTTGAGTGAAACTATCGTGTTGTAAAGAAAGAGGATGAATGGGCCTTCCCAGCTTCTTATATGAATTGCAAATGAGAATACAAGACGAGTCAACAAAGATTGATCTGTTATGAGTTTTATTTTATTATGAAACTGAATGGAGATAGGGATATGAACATGCACGGTAAACTGACTGACTGATTCTAGTGACATTTTTTATGCGCATATTCAAACCACAACAACATGAAATTCCACGTCCAAGATATGCATAAATTCTATATTAATAAATGTGCTGCGTCATCGCGGTATAAACATATTTATACATTGGTTCTATGTATTTACCAACATATAAGCAAAGAGTACTTTTTGGAGAAAAATAGTAAATAGTATGGCCCAAAACAATAAAGCGTGTTCAATTCTCGGCTTTGTTGTATTCATTCATAACAGAAATACTCTTGCGAGGGGTAGTACAATTCTCGACCAACTCTATATTTCAAATGACTGCGCTGTCGCACTTGATGAAGGACACAGGAAAATGTTGTTATTTCCTGAATGCGGCATCTCCATCCGCTATTTAGTGATTCCTTGAAAGGGGAAATATAGCTAATATATAGGATTATACATTTCTGCCTATAATACATATGCGCCCACTTCATATACACACCAGTCTCTCTCAAGTGGATTGGATAGCATTATGGATTAATATGATTTTACTGGAAAACAAAGGACGGAAATTAGCAGCGGCGATGCGGTAGATTTGGGCAGGGTGTAATGATAGATGGGGTCAAAAAGGCTTACAGAAAACTAGTTCAACTGGACACAACTACATTGTTGTGGTAGGTTCCATAATAAATATATACCTATACAATATATGTACCTATATGAAATATGAGAAGTAGGGGTGTAGAACAACTGACATGCAATTTGTGCCTATGCTTTCACCCACTTGATTTCGTACGTCTGTGTACAGTGCAGTGATGATGACAATAATGGGATCTGTCATTGATGGGGTCTAATAAAAAATAGAGAAATAATCATAACAATAATACTTATATTTTATACAAGAGAGAAAAAGAACAAGTGTCCTTCTTGTTTTTATTGACTGAGTATAAATATATTGACGCTGCTGCTGCTGCAGCTACATAAAAGTCCAAAAAATTAGTACATGTTCTTGGAATTTTGACAGTGTTTGTTGTACAAATAATATGTTTATATACCTACCATATAGCATATATACCTATCTAGGCTTACCGTGGACCTGTTTTTTCTCCGGAAAAGAGTTTTGTTTATCTCTCTCTCTCTGGTAACTCTAGTTAAAAGGGAAACAGGAATTAGCGAGTAGGATTGACAGAAAATCTGCAAGTAGACTAAATGGATTTTATTTTTAGAACACTGCTACTACTGCATGTGGAAGTGGAATAATGACTGTAGCCAGAGAGTTGTGCAAATGTGTTTAGATGACATACGGGAAATCTGTGTGGTAGTTACGAGGAGAAAACTATTAAACTTACCGTTTGCAAACTAAAGAGAAATAAAAAAATGTCCCATTGACTCACACACAGTCCGTAAGTAAACAAACTGAGATTTTCATCTTTTTTTACGTACTTCCTTCTCTCCTTGCTTGTCGTCTGTGTGTTTGTCTACCAGAGAAAGGGGGAACCTGTACTACTCACAATCAACATCCTACAACTTTCATGTGCAAACTAACTACTTGTGTGTGTGTGTTTGCTGTCTTGGTTCTCTTGATTTTCCCAACAATTTGTGGGAATAATGGTTGTTTGTTTGTTTGTGTAGTCGCGGACGGACCAGATGAAAAAAATGGGATGAACTTCAGATGGGATTGTAAGGTGGAAATGGCAAATAATGGTGGTGGTAGCAGGGGGTTGCATGTTTCTTTTCATTCCTATCTTTCGCCATGCGAATGGCCTGGGAAGCTGTTGCAATTTGCTTTGGAAAAAGTTGTTTGGAATGAAAAAGTGTTTTTTTGGACAAAAAAAACGAGAGGAGAGAGTTGAGCTTCATCATCATCATACACATACACACATGGATGGCTATTCCATTCTATCCAACTCTACTTATATGAGTTGCTCGGGATAGGATCATTTATATCTTTTCCCATTTCTCACCACTACCATCACCACCACCACCATCGCTTGTACTACTACACTATTAACTGCTTTTATACCTATATGTCTAAAATTATACGCTATACGGTTTCAAACAAACAAATGGTTAGGAAAGGATTTAGAGAATGTCCATTTTTGTCGAGATTTCATTTCTCTTTTTCTTATCACTCTTCCTTAAAAAACCTTATGCGTATATATTTGCTCACAATGTGCAATAAAAAGGGGTATATATGAAATGAACATAGTCATTTATATCGTCATACAGCATATTATATAAATGTGGAAACTTTACCTCTTTTTCATAAAAATTTGTTATTTCTTTTGGAATATTAGACTAGACTTGTGTCTAAAACAATATCATAGCTACCTACACATGTTCCTAGATACAAATACCAATATATGCAAGATGCATAGCACAAACAATGGAATGCTTGGAGAGTTCCGGTACATAATTTGGTTTACTACTGTTTTAAAATTTTCACAAGGATATGATGATGATATCAGTGCGTTTCATGTCATAATACAGAGTACCATCACGGATATCATTTGACGGCGTCTGTAGTTGTTAAATGTACTACAAAATTGCAATATATATGTAGTAACAACTTGTAGTAACATACCCAAAAAAAATGCATGTAATACACAGCGAAAAAAATAATAATGTAAATGTCTTTGTTGCTTTTTTTATCTTGGTATTTCTTATTGCCATAGAGCTTTGATAAAATCGCTTTTACCAACAACTTGTTTTTGTGTCGTTGCTGTGTGTTTGTGTTTCTGAAAGAAATACGCGTTACGATGAAAAGTGACACAGTCACTGTGACTATACCATAACCGCAAAGTGTACTTGGCTATTTTTGTTGAGTGCTGGAGGCTGCCTTCTCCAAGAAACGAAGAAAGTACAACATGTAATATATATGCTCACATGTACATATGCTATAGGTACATATAATATACGCAGTATAAAGTTTACAGATTACAAAAAAACTTGCCACATTTTCTTGCACTTCCGTTATGTCATTATACATACATTTCTATAAAAAAAGGATACTATGGATACTCATGCACGTCATAGCCAAGTCATGTTTATTTCTAAATTGATCTGGTAGTTCAGTTGGCTAACTCACAAAGATAACCGTCATTTGACATAGAAATTTGTCTCTGCAAATATCTGTGAGTAGTAATAGCAATAATAAATATACCAACTTGCGTAGGGGTGTTATTACAAAGAAAAGCCATTTTTGAAGGACGAGATCTTGAAAGTTCCATGTTGACTTTGCCTGGTTGGTTTTGGTTTGATGGTGGTAGTGGTGGAATTTATGTATACCCGCCTGCTCTAGAACCAAACCCTTTAATAAATTGCAGTGGCAGCGATTCCATTTCTCATGTGAGTAAGTGCGTACATGGTGAAGAAATGCGTAGAAATGAAACGATTTCATAACATGAAAAGTTTGGTTTCTTTCCGTGTGACAGCAGATTACCGTTCAACTCTCTTAACTGAAAATACATAAAAAATATACTATACTATATAAAGTGGGTAAGATGACAAGCAGAATTTCTAGTTGAAATCGTAAGCACGTTTTCTTATTATTGTTATTATTATTACTATTTCCATGTAGAAAGTGAACTGATAAGGGAATACGGTAGTAAATCAGGAAAAAAACAGGAACTTGCTCATATACACATTTTTTTTGTCTTT
>JAITYZ010000702.1:0-10813 GCA_027744595.1 Paronellides praefectus
CGTACCTGTGTGTGTTAGTAATAATAATGGTACGTAAATATGCATATGAATTGTACTTATGTAAATTAATTTATTTGTTTTATAAGAGTAGTTTTAATACTATACAAAGCTTGGTCATGTTTATGTGCACACTTCAAAATTTGTGTAATAACATTTATTACATAAGTTAAAACAAATAAGTTATTGTAAAATAGCATTTAAAAATAGCATTTAAATTAATTTGTACTGAAGCTATTTTCGCTAGCGGTAGGAGAATCCGAAGAAACGGAACCCTTGGTAGTTTCACTTCGTTTCATGAAACCACTATTTCCATAGTTTGAATCCATTGGAGAAGGATTGGAGTCTATTTGAGTGTATGGAATTGTAATTGAGCCAGGGCCATCTGGAGATGAGTAAGAGGGCATCTGGAAAGAACCTATCACGAAAAATAAAATCCAATTTAAGTTTAAATCCAATTTGAATGGATGATGATGATATTCTAAAAAGACATTTTTAAAACTTTTATTTACCTGATGGTGCTGGGTTATAAGTAGCCTGTGGCTGCTGCTGCTGCTGCATTCCATAGTCCTGAGGGGCAGCTGAAAATTGAATTGTAATTCCGTTACTGGCTCCATACTGCATGTTATCATAACCAGGCGATGCTGGTCCCATTGGAGTACCATAACTTGGAGATGGAGGAACGCTATTGTATCCAGCTTGTGGTTCAGCGTAGGTATTAGAGGGGGCACTGTAAGCTCCAGCTGGCTCATTGTACCTCTGACCCTGAACCGGTTGGTAAGAGAAGCTCATCTGGGCACCCAAGTTTGGTTGGTACCCAGGATCTGCTGGGGGATTGTAGGAATTTCCATAGTTGTTGGCTGGTGGGGCTTGAAAGCTTGATGATGCAAGTTCATAGTTCAAAATTTGGGGCTGTAGGGGAGCAGAATACCCTGCTGATGGATTGTACGGAGGGGGATTGTAGGATGGTGGTGGTGCAGCAGGTGGTGAGTAATTGGGGGCAAAGGACGGAGCCGCAGCTTCATAGTTTGTGGGTGGCGGAGAGGCTGGTGGTCCATAATCTATAATTTAATATTAATAGAGGGTTTAATATTTAAAAAAAGAAGGTTTACACTATTGAATGCTACAAGTTTCTAAAATTAAAAGTTACTTACTTTGCTGACGAGTTGGTGGATTTGGGGCATTTAGAAATCCCGCTGGGTATGATGGGGGATGTGGTGGAGGTGGAAGTCCAGATCCTATATCTACTCCATAAGGAACGGGTCTCAGTGATAGTCCGTCAAACTTGTGGAATTTCCACAAGGGATACATTCCAAATCCAGCAACATCAGGAATGTTGTACGATGGCTGAGCAGGAGCTGAAGCAAAAGGGTTGAGACTGTATAAGTGATCGAGGAATCCTCCTCCATGCCCACCACCGCCATGTCCACCACCACCGCCACCGCCAAAGATTCTTTCTTCAGCTTGTGCTTGCTGGAGAGCAACCGTTCCACAATTCGCTACACATAACGTGGCACAAAACACTGTTGCACTTAACACGATTGCACACCTCCTTCCTCTTTGCTACAAAGAAAAAAAACGTTAAAAAATAAATAACAAAAGGAATTTTTTATAAGGATCATGACATAATATTATGATGATCATGAGAATTTTGCGTTGTTCGCCCTATTTTAAAATTACATTAGTCTTCCCGTCTCTTTTCGTCACGTATACTCAAGATGTATAAAAAGTAGGCAAGAAGATATATTTTACGAAAATGAAAAACTTTTTTCTATTGTACTTTTTAAAGTAATAATACCAAAAACACACGCTAGCGAGTAGAACCAAGCTTACCTTTAAAAATCCTGTGAGAATCATCCTCCCGGAATGAATTTCGTATTAGTCGTTCGTAACTTTCAGTTTCCTGAAATTTTTTACGTGCTTAGACAACACTGAACTGTTTTTCAACGAGCTTGACTCGTAAAATGAACGTAAAACAAGAAAAATATGCTTACTTTTATATCAGCTTAGAACAAAAGGGCAAAGTATCCCCGTCTGATATCCCAAATCTAATCCTGGAATTACATGCACAAATGCCCTTTTTCAACCCTTTCTCCAAAGTCACGTGCTGGCGTACTATGCAAAATTGATCCTATCTTGCTTATGCCGCATATATCCTGTATATTATTGTGGGCTTGAATAAAGGTGAGAGTTTGAATGAATGACTTGGACATATTGTGTGAATGATAAAGGGACCAGGATCCGTGATGATTCATGTTTATGAATACCATATTATATTATGGCTTTTGTTCAAAGTTCAGATAAGGGAGGGGTCTTCAATCGTAACTCACATGTAGTGAGGACTTTGATCATATGCATAGGTAGGCAAAAGTATATTATGCGGATTCCACACTAAAGATATATACAGCTTGAAACTAGAATCATCCAAAGAATGTGTATCCAGGCTTGCTCCTTGTTAAATAAAGTAGGACATTTGAGAGACATTCATTTAATTTCTCTTTCACACGCACTTGATAAACAAGGGAACTCCTTTTTGAAAGGGACAGTCAAAACAAGTAAATATGAAAGTACATACATAAAACAAGGAATTTTTTTGGGTCAGTCGGAACAAAAAAAAAGATGGTACAAAAAAATTTCACTTTCTATGCCCTGGAATCTTGTGATGCTAAAAATATGCTACATGGAGGATGTGCAGACAGGAAAACAAAGGAATGAAGAAGTGAAGGTGGTTTTTATGCATTGAGGAAGGGTATAGTCCATAAAATCAACTTTAACAATGCAGCAAAATGAAGTTCTAAGAAGGAGCAAAAATAGCAGTGTCGTTACTGCAATAATTATTTATTGAATCCGGGTCCAGCCAAAGAAGCATTTTAACATTACTACATAAATGACCATGTTTATACAAAGAAAAATAGGTATGCATAATAGGTATTAATGTTTGTAGACAATTATTGGCCAGTTTAGCTGACCCAATTTTGGTAATAAATTTCAATTTGGTGTCTCGCTCACATTTTTGTGTCGAGTCACACGGAACTATTCGTTGGAAGAAAAATTCCTTTACAGCCACTTTCTAAAATGTATCATGATGCCCCTGTCAATCCAGATGTATGCAATAGGATGGAATATATATATATATTATGCATTTTGGTTGTGAACTAAAAATATTTGCACAAGAATGTCTGCTGCGAAGCTACCTTCTGAAGGGAATTTACCGAATTTTATTCACTTTATTTTCCAGATACAGTCATTTACAATACAATATTTTGCACAGATTACTCTACTGAAATCTAGATTACATATTTTTTTTACACTATTACAATAATGTTATATCTATTCTAGCGACCACATAATATATTTTTATATTATAACAGTTTCATCAAAAATTTAAAAGTCCCATTCATTGCAAATATAAAGGTAGAGAGATAAAGCTAAAACTATACGTTTTAGTTGTTAACAGGTAGCTGGACTAATTGCATTAATTCTTGAAACGAAAAAATTGAAAGCGTTGTGTTTTTTACAAGTGTTATAGAAAACATCACAAGGTATTTTTTTCTAAATGTATTTCTTCAATGACTTGGATGGGAGATGTGACAAAGATTTGAATGTTTTGTGCATGTAAGTGTTAAAATTAACTCTAGATATTTCTGTATTGATTTGATATATTTACTATTCTCAATATTATCTTTACCTACTTTAACCTTTTTTATGAAGATTTTGAGTTAGACACTACGAATTTTTTTAAACGAATACATACACAACATTTGAATTTTGTTTTTCTAACCCGAGATATATATTTTTCTATGCTAAAATGGATAATTGTGGTGTTATTTTTTTGTGCTTTCTCATTTTTTTTATTTTCTTGTAAGTTTAAAGGTTTTATTTTTGAATTTCTGAAACTAGTCGGTTATAAGGACCTAGTAATTTGAATTACAACCAATAAAAATTGTGTGGGTGGTATCAAATATTTATTATTCAAGTGCCTACAAGGACGTGGGATGACAAAAGTTTACATATTATTTTGACTTACATAGTAAATACATATATATATACTCTATATAACTATATAGTATACAATTTTTCATATTATAAATGTTTGTAACTGACTACACGCTATATATAATCATAATATTTAAAAATTTCTCAAGTGAATATCGACGATTATAACTACAATACAATAATTACAATGGAGATTCAAAATGTATCTTTCATAAATTAGCAAATTTCGTCATTTAAAAGTTTCCAATTTGGAAAAAATACTCAAAAGAAAGACATACAAAGCCCATTTATATTCACCGCAGAGACCATGTATATTTTAGGATAAATTTTCATTAAAGACGATTATCTACCTTACTAATTTAATGTTTTTTAAAATGTTTATACATAAATACACATTATATTCACAATCAGAAGAATTTTTTTTCTTTGCATTTTACCACACATTGAATATATATGGCAATACGATAATACTTTTCATCACGTTTTGCTTCGACGAGAGGTGTGCATATTATGGACATTGTTACGATGAATATATAACAGAAAACCGTTTTTTTTAATAAATCAACCTTTTCCTTTTTTATTTCATACCTTTCCTGTTGTCCTGATCCATAAAGGAGGAACTGTCCAGTACCGGTAGTTGTACAAATCCATTTCCTCCAGGGCCGGACAAAACAGCGGGAGAAATTCCATTTCTAGAGTTCATAGCCTTGACCACATCATCATGTCCGGATGTATATAACTGTCCAGCTGACCGTTTGAAAACTGCAGTACGTTCCGGAAACATTGGAATATCTGCTGGTACTGCATAAGCCCGATTCTGGTCGTAGTCGCTGTTGAAAAGCTGAAAAAATGGCGAAAAGCACATAGCATCAAATTGCAAGTTTACTGAAGAATATTTTTTTTGTCATCTCGAGAGACGATCGTCTCTATCTTTTTGCTACGTTTTATATATTATATTATGGTTTTAAAGCATCAAGCTAAAAGCTTTGACTCGTTCCTAACAGGATGTGTGTTTCTGCCTTTACAATTCCTTTAAACAATGTAAGCAGCCTATCAAGGTCAAAAGTTATGTATCACTACACAATATAAACTGAGCAAGCCTATGGTTCCTTATTCTTAGCCACAAAAATACCAAAGATCCCCAGTGGCTTGAATATATATTTACTATATTGTAGTAAGTTTGCACAAGACGAGCTTGTTTTCGTAAAATAGTGTAGGTAATGACAGGTTTATGCATACATATATTTATCTTTTTACAGTGTAGATATCTTCATTTCACGTTAGACCCCCCAAATATCACAAAAGCCGTGAGAGATAATGATCTAAGCGGATATAGAAATAGAGATCTCATTTTACACACGTCATGTTAGTAAGTCCTTCAGACTCTTGTTTAGGATGACGACTTGAAATGGATGGACTTAAAATAAACTTCTATGATGGCACTCAAAAAAATAAATGGTTGAACATTTACTGATGTAGGCATTTTACTCGCCTGTAATATAATTGCTTTCTGTATAGTAAATATGTCACTTTTCTCTGACTTGTGCTATACAAGAGCAGTTTTAATCTCCTGTTTTGGTTTTCTTTGTCATTTACTCGTGATATCAATGTCACAGTCCAGAGTCCTTGACATCATCATCATAATCTGTGTTACAAATTACGGTGAAATTTGCTCTCTATATCACGTTATATTTATGTTCCCATTGTGCCCACTTAAATCTGCTGATTAAATGCATTTAGCTCTAAAAAAATACGTGCGAGTGTGTGAAATTATATGGCGGACAAAATTTAACAGGAAACTTACATCTTTCAAAAGTTCTCTGAGTCTTTCCAAGCGATCTTCATTACTCCTCGTTGGTAAGTATCGAGCAGAAACACACACCATTGTGGACGTTGAAGCAAGGAATGCTGCGGCTAACAACACAAGGGCAATCCGAACTGACATTTGGCTTTCCATCTCGACTCCTTGGCTCTTGAGCGTCGTGTCTGTGCGATCTGTTGGTTTACAGTGTTTTATTACAATCTTTACAACCAAAACGTTACACTACTGATACATTATACATAACATTACCTATGTAGCGCATGTTTGAAAGATTATGCACAGATTTTTTTCTAATTAACAATGAAAGCAAATTATTATTACTACTTGCAATAAAAAAAATTTGCGGTTTGCGTAGTTAAAAAAGCATTTTGACGAAAGTGCATCATTACATTACACACTCGTTCTACCATATAAAATTAAAGGCCAAGTATGTTTTTATAAAAATGAATAATAATGATGAAAAACGTAAATGATGAGATTGTAAACTTGAAAATGAACAAAAGTCACTTGCATGTACATAGTTTCAAATGTCATCATGTGACATGATAACATTGACTGTCCATGTCCTTCATATAGTAACCCAGCATTAAAATCACGCATTTTAGGCTTGATTGTTAAAGGCACCAAATATGCATTTAAAAGATGTACTCTAAATACATCAACTGGTTGAAATTATTATAAACTAATAACATTTCAATAACGTACATCGCAAATAACATTTTATTCAACTTCCTATTTTCCCCTCCCAGACGATCAAGAAATGATTAAAGGATTTCCGATTCCGATGTATGTGTCTAAAGCTTGCAAACATCTATTTTTTTATTTTAGCAACTTTCACAACACAGCTGCACTGCACTGTGTGAATTTTTGCAATAATATATCATTAATGACTTCAGCAGGAAAACATTATTCTTTGTTCAGTGATGAAGATGGTTTGAAGCAGACATTTACGAGACATGCATATGCATAGCATAACTATTAGACATCAGAGTCTGGTGACCAGACTGCATACAACTATAGGACATGTTATGTGCAATATGGCCGGACATATGAGTTATACTACCATTTTTCGCTGAGTTATAACAGGAGATGCAAATAATTTGCCAAAAGATGAATGTGCACGTTTGTGTGTTTGTTGTAAATGTTGTTTTCATTTCCAACTTTTTTTAACTTTTCCATGCGATTCTAAACGTAAAGTTTTGTTGAAGTCTGCTGCTGATGCTGCTTTCGTTTTCCTGCCATTTGCCTACTCGTGCCACTTTTTTTCCTTCAGTCCATTTTCCCATCGAAGTTTTTGGTGTAATTTATTACGTAATCCGAGAGTCATTCCTCCGGAAGCATTTTCGCCCTGTTTTTCTTTCCCCCGGTTTTACTCACACCGCACCATGAATTCATTTTAGTTATTATGTGCCAGACTCTTTTGCTGTATTATTTGTATTACTCTTGAACTGACAATGATCCCTATTGTACATGCATACCTATATGCTTTTTAAATGCATTTTACCGAGTTTTGCCATAATATTACACAATATCTTCAAAAGGAAGATCATCATTATGGTCATAATTTAGTATGTGTATCATCGCCCGAACTATAATTTTAGAATTGAAAAGTCATAAGGTCTTCAAAAGAATATATGCAACAAACCATGAAATTAGACTTTCTTGCAGAACAGAGCATGGAGTTTCTGCTCCAATTTCATATTCATACTTGTTGTTTAAGCAGAGTGACGTGCACAGTGACCATGTAAAATATTCAACTTGTGACAGCAAATATCCTGTGCACTTTTTTACTCCAGATCTTCAGGAACAAGCTAACATTTTTCACATCAAAAGTAGTAGTAAGTACCGTACTTACTAAGTAGTAGCAGCAGTACGACTAACTTGTATAAAACGAATTGTTGTAATTTCTGGTATTTATTCCCAGCATTTCCTACATTTACATTTGATTCTAGAAGCAAAACTGACTGAACTAACAGCACAATCCAACTTAATTCAATTTTTTGCCTTGTTGGCATACAAGCACCAGTTTTGGCTACGACTTCAACAATTCATTCATGTTCTGCTAAATGTGCATTGTTCTGACGTACATATTTATACCAGTATTTACAAGTATGTTTGTGAAAGGGTTAATATAATATCAGTTAAAAAGGGATAACCGGGAAAAACGAAGCGTGAGAGATGGAACTATATGGAACGTGGAACTTGTGTGTTGAAAAACTCGGAAACTAATAGCCATTCCAAGCGTATAGGTATTCATTCATATGTAAATACATACATTGTTAAATAGTCACTTATCTTCGGCATCAGCACAGTACTAGTACTTTTACTACAAACAAACTATATCTTCTATCTTAATGGACAAATTTCAGTGCCGATTGTGTTGGCACATAAATTGTACGGTTGGATGAGCCGATAACAAGCACGGAAAAATTGCTAAAATGGTTTAAATCAAAGCAATCAGTAACGGTCTGATTCGTCAACAAAGAAGTGTTATTTATCGCCATTTATGGTCATGAAAAGAATGTCTTGAACTTATTTTTTTTTCATTTATCCCATCCCAAGACTACTTTCTGTTAATATACAAATGATAGAGATAAAAGTTCTCACCAGCTTGAGAAACTGCCTTTTGTTTGACTGTCAAATGGAAATACTTGCATCAATGGAGAAGCAATGCAAGTGTCAAGAGTCACGAGGTGAGTGTATGTACTTTTGGAACAGAGCATATCAAATATCGGGTTTATCTCTGTACTTTCTCTTTTCGGTTTTATTGAAAGAGGGATGCAGTCAGATCCAACCATGCTATGATATAGCATGGTTAACTCTATCATGCATACATGACATGGAATCACGGTTGGGCTGAAGTGGGGGAAGCTGCGACACTTGATAAAGATATACGCAGCAGTTCGGAATGTGACGTCGCCTATCATCGTGGGAGTATTTTTTTGTAGCATATATCAAACAAAACTTTTAGCAAACACTCTGATAGCCCCCACTGGCTTGTCATGATTCACTAAAGAAACTTATTTGATTTGCTATAATAAAATTTTTCTCATTTATTCTGTACCCCAATAAAAAATCAAGTAAGTGTTCCGTCTGCATCCATCCACCCGATTCCAATGTGACGTGGGTGTAGGTCTTCTACATGTTTTTAAGGAACAACTTATGGGAAATTGGATTTTCGGAATAAAAACCGTTAAAACGTCGTTTATATAGATTTGTCAATTATTGGACATGTTACGTGTTCTCTCGCTTGCTTGTGTGTGATGATTGTTTGATGTTATACCCATGTACCAATGGAGAATAGCTACCACAACGGCCAAGGAATATTTCTGACATAGCTAAACAAAATATGAGCGTCTCCGTATGAATCGTGATGATTTTCAATTATTCATTAGTCAGGATGGTGTGTAGCTTGAAATAGAACGTATGGTGGAACTAAAGGACTGTTGGGATGATGTTGTGGTGATTATGAGCCTTGGAACGGAAATCGAATCGCCATTATTATTTTTATTCTCATTCTCCCCATAAAACTATTTCCCCAACCAAACTGACCACTTGTGTACGGGTACTACGGGTGTTGGTTGGGTTAAACGCTGGACTGACGGGACAACATAACCCAGCATACAAAATCTAGACGCTAGATTAGATTTCGGAAAATGCTTTTTTAAAGCAAGTTCCAGCCTCTAGCTTCCTTCATGTTATGCATATACCTACCTACATTTGAGTTGAGTCAAGAAAAACACTTGAGGTTCTTTGGCATGTGAAATGTTATGTAAAAAAAATTCTGAATCGCCTCTTGCTAGTAGTTTCATTTTCCTGGACCAGCTTTAAAGCTGTAAAGTAAACAGGACATTTTTTGAATGAGGGGAAAAGTGAAGGAAATTACAACAATTTAATAACAATCAATTCCCAAATTGAAAAGGTCACATGCAGCGCGCAAAATATTTTATCATTGTGACTACGTGGCGTATGCGGATCTCGTTTGTACTGTTTATTACATAATATTACATTGATTCCGGATGAGATGGCAAAGAGATCCTTTTTTAGAAATAGCCTGGGAGCACTTAAAATCTCGCAGTGTGTAATCAAAAGATAAATTTGCGATAAAACTTGGCCATTGTAAAATACTTACATGCCTATACGCCTACAGTTGAGGGATCTACGCCTCCACACTAAAAAAAAGACGAAGACCTATGGCATTTTTATACTCACCACTTTATACATAGATGATTTTTTTGTAAGTTTATACTAGCGGAAGGGCAGAATTTCATCTTTTTGGAATCTGCAAGTAATGACATGAGGTGATTGATAGTGTAAGTAGGTAATGTTGAATGTGTTAAGAAGAAGAAGAAAAAAGTATCCGAAACTTGTAAAGAAAGACGCTTAAAAGCTTTCTATTTTTTCAGCTCAAGTTTTGTTTCCACTCCCTCTCCCCCTCTCTCTCTTGATTTTTCAACTCCCGAATTCCCATACAGAAAATATCTCTCCCTCAACCAACGCACATATATATTGTTAGTCGTGCTATATATAATACAGTACTCTTCTCATCTATTATTCACCGAAAATCTCAACTTTCTGTCTTTCTTTTCTATGTTGTTGTAAGTCTTATATGTGATGATTTTTTCTGAATTTACCCACGCTACTTTTTTACCCAGTAATAGTATAACCGTTTTTAATTCCCGTATGTATTAAAGAATAGGTGCGTACGTTTGTAATAGAATACAATCATCACATTATGTGAAAAACACGAAAAAAATAGGCAATTATACGTCGATTTCAGTCTGACTGATGTGGTCTAGTTAACAATCATTGAAACATTGCACAATCTCTCTTACGAAATCTCAACAGGAAATTTTTTTAATTTAATCTTGAAAGAGTGTTGGAAATATAAATTGTACTGACAATGTGTGAAGCAGTTTTATGATGATGACTTCACTGATCATAGATTTTAAAGAGAAGTAAATACATAGATTCACAAATTACTGTAAAATGATGGAG
>JAITYZ010000703.1:0-10691 GCA_027744595.1 Paronellides praefectus
AGTGGGGTAATGGGAGCAGAAAGCGAAATGAAGTGGATTGGGAATGTTCATTAAGTGTGGGTATATAGCAATGTGTGTATAATATATGCATAGAGAGTGTGTGGTATATGGAGAGAATATATGAACGGCTCCTTAAACACATGTAATGATGATAAAGCAGTATTTTGTGAAGCTCAGGAAAATGTGAACAAGCCGGTTTATATTCGTCAAGCTTTTAGTCATCAATTATGAATTGAAATGTGCAAGTAGGGGATATGTAATATGTAATGAGAATGGGGGCATGATGATTAGAAAATCACAGTAGTAGTTTTTTTATTACAAGGTCATCATTTGCAAACGATCCCGTGTTGTGTTGTAAAAATGTTTATATACAGCTTGGTTTAAATGAAGGAGTGATGTGATGAGATGGAATTAAATATTCTCTACTCTCTATTTTTTTAAACGTGCGTAATATGCTGTAAGTCTATAAAAAAAAGTACAAAAAATATAAGTCTTTTCATTTTCTCATTTTATCTTGTTCATTTTGCATCTACTTTTTTAATATTATTAAGATTTTTTTATGTGTTTTGCATATGCCACACCGTCGACCGACACCACACACATGTAAAAGAGGACGGTGGTTGGTGGCGGTGGTAAAGGCAGTTAATTGGGTGTGGAGGTTCTTTTTTTTGGGTGCTATAAAAAAGCGTTGGGAAGAATGTGCTAATAATTTTATGCTGAGCTGCTTATTTTTTCTTGTGTTTGTTCCCTGGAAAAAGAAAATGT
This sequence comes from Paronellides praefectus, assembly GCA_027744595.1. Classification (NCBI taxonomy): domain Eukaryota; kingdom Metazoa; phylum Arthropoda; class Collembola; order Entomobryomorpha; family Paronellidae; genus Paronellides; species Paronellides praefectus. The sequence continues at coordinate 766 of JAITYZ010000703.1, forward strand.
GAAATGAAGAAGATGAAAAGTTAAGAGTATAAAGTAGTTTGGGTGTTAAAAAAAGAAAGAGGAATAAAATATATAACGAAATGAAAAAAGTGAAATAAAACAAGTCATTAAATCATTGTAATGGCTATTAGCAGATTTTTATGGGATTTTTTATGTGCTTTGTTGCATTTTGGACGCTTTTGGAAAATTGTAATAAAAAAATAGTGTAATAAGTAGAGATGTTGTGTGTGCTTTTTTGTATTATAATAGCCTGTTGAATAGTAGGGATAAAAAAAAGTGTTAATGTTTTTGAATGTGAAGTGAACTGTATGGAAGTGGAAGAGTGAAGCAGTATGGATTTTAAAATGGATGTGTAGTTAGTTGGTTGAGAAAATGGGAATTAAATTAGTTGGTGAAAAAATGAACAAAGCCTAATGAGAACGAATGGTTTCGATCAAAGATGAAAAGGAGTTGGGATGAATGCGAGTGGGAAGGAGAGATGTATATAGAGAAAATGCATTTTTGAAAAAATGTTATTTTTATATGAAAAGTAATATGTAAAATAGGTTATTTATGGGGGTTGATAGGAATGGAATTAGTGAATAAGAAGGGATTTTTTTTACTAGAAAAGAGGAATAATTAGTCATAAATCAAAATGAGGAGGAGAGAGAGGATCTGAATCATGTCATCACACAAAAACATACATTTGAATGGAGAGAAGATGTTGCCGCCAAATAACATTGTCACAATGAGAGGAGTAGATTGTAAAAAAAAGAGTTTATATTGTGATGTTTCGGTTGAATGGAAAGTAGAGAAAAAGAAAATGAGACTTTTTTATTCTTTGTTGTGGGGGGGGAGTAATTATTAACGGGAGATGGTAGTGGGATTCTTCTTGTCAGTCTACTTTACACTCTATATTTTCCGGGGATGATATGCTGCTGCTTAATTTTCTCTCGGGTGTTGATACTCTTGTTATTATTTTTGTCTGGCAGGAGGAGGAGAAGGATTAGTTGTAGTCTTGCTCTACGGTTAATTTGCATAGCAAATTCTTTTTTTTTGTCTTCTTTTGGCTTTTTTACTCGGTTCTTTTTTGTTGAGATGAGAAAAAAGGGGTGGTGATGATGTGGAGGAGTAGATGGAGAGAAAATTAGTGGCAGAGGGATGCTTTTGATGACGAGTAATTAGTTTGGATAGAATACTCTATTTATGAGCATTGCAGGTTATATTTTTTTTGATGAGGTGGAGGAAGGTTCGTGGGGTTCGTGAAATTTATGCGGGTGGTGTTGACTTAATGTAAGGTGGATTTTTTTTTCACCGGATTTGAGAAAGAAAAATATTATTTTTATGTGGACAATATTTTTTGTAAATAAAGCAGGGTTTTTTTGCGACAGCTGTGTTATTTTTTTGTTTTGATTTTTTTGATGACAAATAGGTTAGTATAAAAAGTTAAGACCAGAGGTTTTTATGGTTTATTTTAACAGTATTTTTTGTATGAACAGGTTTTTGTGTGTTTTTTCATCTCTCTCTCAGCTGCGGTGATTTTGGATGATCATACCGCAAACGGGAATGAAGGATGCAATTGAACTTTTTTATACCGAAAGGATTTTAAATTTTTTGTGTATCATTTTCAATGGGATTTACACCATCTGACATGGTGTACACAGGGGATCAGTGGTGGTGGTTGTTGACTGTGTGGAGGAAGGAAGGATCAAGAGTTTTTGAATTTGATTTAGAACAAAAAACACATGCATGTTATATAGCGCATCAATATCAACACACATATTGAACCTATTTGTATTGAGGCTTAGTGAAATAAAAGTAAAAAAAATCTTGACTGTGTCTCGTCATATGACATGTTGTAGAGTTAAGTTGAGTTAAACGGGGGAAACTGGCAAATAGGCAATAAGAATGGTAATGTTGTAAATAGGCTCGTTGTGGAAGTTGTATCAAAAAGAGATACATATAATATTCTGCATGAATGGAGAAAGGATCGGTATGATCTTTTTTTTTGAAAGATAAGAACGGTGAAAACAGTGGAGAAAACTACATGAAAGCACTTTTAGAAAAGATGAGTTTTTTTGTTGGTGGTGGAGTAAGGAAGATCTGTGTGGAAAAGTGAAACATTATTCTGATCTGTTTGTAACGTGACAATGTTGTGATTTGATGGATTGCTTTTTTCTACGAATGACTTTGATCGGATATCGGAGATAAAATAGATAGATAGATGAATGGGATGGATGGATTGGTGAATGGATGCATGTTGGTGAGTTTTTGGAAAAAAATGAATGCATTTCTGCATCTTGAGTTTTGTATATAAGCTGGGTAGTTTCGGGTTTTTTTTCAATAGTAATCCTGTAATTGCTCCCACTTCACAATAATAATAAAGGATAAATGCATGCCATTTACAGGCGGGTGAGTTTGCATTACTCCTTTTATTTCGTATTTTTTTATATCATGGGTGCTTGTGATGATGATCGCTATATCGTCGTAAGAAAATATTCATTTGTAATAATTGTTATATTTGTGATGATGAATTTTGTGGAATAAGCGCGAATGAAAATGGAGAAGCTATAAAGGACACGACACCATCGCCGGGATTTTGATGATCAATGACGTTTGGAGAGAGAAAAAAGTATAAAATCCCAAAGGATCAATCTTAGCATCATGACAGGTTAACTTCCTTCTCTCTTGACTTTATATATTCAGGTTTTGAACAGAAATCTGGAAAAAAAGTCCATGTTATTTTGTGCTCGTGTCGTGCGTGGTGAAGGATGATATCCGGCTTTTGTTGTTGTTGTTTTTATTCATCAGGTTTTTGTGAATTTTTGGGGTAACGTGAGATTTATACATGCATTTGCACGTGTGTTTTTGTAACTTGTCAGTGTAGCAAACCGAGGCGAGTTACAGACACAAAAGTCCATGTAAAAAAATTGAATTAGCCGTGGAGAAAATATATGAATGTGTATTCAAAAACAAGAATGGAGGAACGGGAGCAAGAGGATTATTGAACCTGACATTCGAGATGACTATGATGAAAGTTACTTAATGCGCACAGACTCTTTACTTATTAGTTACCATAAATGGTAGAGAGAGAGGGAAAAAGCCAGAGAGTCATAGGATTTTAGCTGATGATTATGATGATGATGATGATGCTTTTATACAAACGTCATCATCATTATTATTATCTTCACAGTCGAAAATCCTCAACAGCATCAGCGTGAGTATAGTGTATCCTCGTATAATGATGATGAGTGTATAAGATCTATTATGATTTTGTCCTCTGGTCTCTGGCTCTTGGTGAAAATACACTTGATCCTATATAATTTTGTACCTACCATAAAACTCAAAACAGGGGACATACAAAAACACAAACAAAAGGAATATGTGATAGTTGGGGGAGAATGCAAGTGTTCATAAGGCTTATTACTTATGATTTTATTCTCTTGGTTTTGTATATGCCGAGGATTTTCATTTTTCCCTTTGTATCGTATATCTATCTATTTGGTTATTATGAAAATGTGTGAGGAGAAGAGAGAACCTCATCATTCTGTTTGATGATCATTTTCTCTCTCTCTCTTTCTAGATCCACTTTATTAGTACTCTTTCTAAACGTATTTTCTTCTTATCATGTTACTTATACTACTAACTTGTCATGGTGGTGGAAATGGTGGAAGTGGTGGTGGCAATGTCATCATCATTTTCACCCAAGCTTGTAAATTTAAAGGTTGTCAACTTTTTACTCCTTGTCTGAGCTCTGAGGAGAACGAGAGACAGGACTCTATTCTTCTTTTTTTCGGTCGAATTAAATTGAATTGAATCACATTTCAAAAATCCTGTTGTCAGAGAAGGAAAAGAAGTCGCTTCATTTTCTTGAGTTGCTGTGTATCTCTTGTTCTGATGATCATGGGTGATGTTCATTAATCATTTTCGTAACAAGGAATGAGATTAGAGTGACAATAAGAGATGCACTGTGTTTGTTACGTTTGAGAGAGACAAATCAAAATTGTCTACTTTTTATTCTGGAGAAAAGTAAATTCCCCGGCGGTGGTGGACTTTTTTCAGAGAACTGTTTTTTGGGATGCGTTTGTTTTGTATCGTATCGTGGGTGGGGTTTTTATATATGCAGCTTATTGTGTATATTTTGTGTCTAACTAATGTGCTTGTCCTAATCTATTTTGCAAGATATTTCCCCTTGTGTCTTTTTTTCCTTTTTTTAGAGACAAAGACTAATGAATAAGTAACGTGGAATTAGTCACAATATTGGATACTGGTGTACGTAGATACTTTTGTTGAGTGGATGGATGTAAAGGAGATGCAAGTGAAAGTCAAGTCACTTGCAAGAGACTTTTTTTCCTGTTGTTGATTAACGGTGCTTCTTTCACTAATTCAATTATCATCGCTTGCATTCCAGAAATAATTTTTTTTTGTTATTTTTATTTTTCCTGGACGTAAATAAGTGAATATAATTTCAACACAGATATATACGGATTTTTTTTTTGGAAATGAAAGAGGCGCGGTCTGTAACAAGCGTTTTTCTTCTGCTGTTGATGGAGATGAGGTTGAAGAAAGTTGGAATGCAAAAAAAATGTAAGTGTTTTTGTGTGAAGAGGACAAGAAATAATTACGTTTACGTGAACGTGTACGGTTTTAGACAAATCCCATTTGTTTTGGATGCCAGGCAAATAAACGTGAATAAGAGGACTGGTCACAAAAGAATTTTTCTTGGGGTAAAAATATATAAGTAGATAAAACGATGTAGAGTAGTGATCACACGATGGGGTGTGTAGAACACAAGGAGGTAAAAGTGGGATGATTAGGAGATGAGTAGTGTGGTACGTTACAGAAAATAATAAGATACTTGAAAACACTCTGCAAACAAACAACCACCCACGCTTCTTCAGACTTATTCCACTACTAATCATTTTCTACAGAGATACGTGAAACTTGATCTGTTACTGTCCCATGTCCTTTTTTTATTCACCAAGAAAAAAATGCAACAAAGAAAAAATACAAAAATAAATCTCCCTTTTTTTTATCCAATCTCTCTTTTTTTGCCTTTTTATTTGCTCATTGAGCCAAAAGAAGAAAAAAAGAAAATCTAAAAAGAGAGACCTGCTGTCTGTTTACTGCCCTTGTGTGTTTCTGTATTTTCCACCGTTAACAGATCATGACGGATCATTTTTTATACCTTCTTGTTTTGTTCGATGTTGATCTTTCTTCTCTTCCTCTTGGCTGTCGTCTTGTTTTCTGTGATCTCTCTCGGGGAAAAGGAAACTTTTTCTTCGCTCTTCTTCTTCTTCTCTGGATTTGAGTGTTTAATGATGCCGACAGACAAGGGTACAAGAAACAAGGTTGTTGTATATATATTTTAATTCGTTCAATCCAACAAAAGAGAAGATAGGATTTTTTATGCCCTCTCTGTCTGTTGTCAGTAGTGTGTGTTTGGTCTCTGTTACATTGTTATGCTATTATAAGGATGAGCGTTTTTTGGCATCGTCAAATCACATGACGAGTGCACGACAATTTTCTATTTTTTTATTATTTCGTTTTTTTGTGAATGAAGAAGATGATTAGAAAAAGTGCTTGTGGATATTTGGATATATGTATTTTTTGGAGAAGGAAAGGAAGATAGCTTGTTAGGGGAATGAACATGTTGAGAGGAGAATTGTATTAAAAAAAGTTATATAAATATACATACAAATAATCCTCATGGGATATAATCTCGTATTATGTTGCTTTTTTGCCTCATTTCCAGTTCAAGTACAGGACAGGGAACAATATTGAAACGAGGGGTAATCTGGTAAGCTAATATTTGATTTTGATGTGATGAATCGTGTTGCTGCTGTGTGCGTCGTCCATGTTTAATGCGTATTATACGTTTAAGCTTCTTTACCTTTTCAGGTTTTTTTGACGATTTAAGTATATATGATCGTATGCATTTATGTGGGGATATAGTTGAAAAATGAAATGGGTCATTTATGTTATTATGCTATTCGTTATGGAATAATGAGATAGAGAAACACAAAATTCATGGTTTTATTTTTGTACAGAATAAGTTTGTTAAACAAATGACAACAGGAAATTATATGTTTGGAGAAATGAGCAAAAGCTCGGTATGAGATTCCAGTTTATTAAATAATGTTTTGGTTTATTACGGTGGTGTGTGTGTTAGTGTACACGTTAGTACGCTTAATGATGATAAAGATGATATGATGATCATTATATATATTTTTTAGTTACCAGCAAACCGCTAAACAAAGTAAAAATCAAAGGCACAAGTGTTTGTTGTATACAAGTGGGATAGATGAAGGAGGAGACGATAATATGCCTTGTGTTGTGCACCAACGATTTATTATTACGATTCATTAATCAATGACTACTTGATGCACGACACTATATTTTTAGGATGCAACTTGTATTTGCTGGAGGATATAAATAGGATACATGTATGTTAGTTTTCTGGAGGACATGGAGAGGCGGTAAACTTAATGTACGCTTGCATGTGTGTTTATCTATTATTCATTATATTGCTTGTAATAATGTTTTATGTATTGTTATTGCTTATAAAAAATATAATGTAATCAGGATTTTTGGAGTATAACGACCACCAACACACAAGGAACAAATTCAGTTAGGAAATGCGTGTGTATATAAAAAAAATCTGATAGATAGGTTTAGATGGATTGTGTATGCAAATGTTAATGACAGGAGTGCGCGCACGTTGCGACAGGGAAAAAAAGATTGTGAAAAATTGCTCACTTTATAATTCTTAACTTTTTGTGAGGCTTGTGTGTATATGAAAAATTAGCGTTTGTTTAAATAGTGTAGGTTTGAGTGTATTTGATTATTGTGTGTATGCGAATGCATGTAAATTTTGTAGTAGTATATATGGATTTTTTTTGTACTTCCGGGTCTTCTCCTGTGACTGGTTTAGTTTTGGAAGTTTTGAGTGACGTGACGTTAAGTTGTTTGTGAGCTGCTGTGTGTTGCTTTTACCCTTTTTTTCCTTTTGTGTATTGGGATAAAGCTACACGTTTGAAAAAGGAGAGAAAAAATGTGCTTGCGTTGCAGAAAATGAAAAGTGCACCCCTTTTTTTCTCCGGTGCTGTTAAATGACAATGCTTTGGAAAGAGAGAGAAAAAAAGTTGTAATGAATTCAAGATAAATTAGGTCTCATTTATTATCGGTTACTATTTTTTCGGGATGAATAGACGGAGTAGAGTTTGAGCTGGTGGGATGGGATGTGCTTTGGATATTATTTTGGGAGAGAAGAAAGCGCAATGTGTTGTAAATGTTATTGCATAATGTGGAGAGATAGAGAGAAAATGGAAATGAGTGAACGAGTGAGTGAGAGAGAGAGGAGGAGTATTAAGTGTTATTATTTGGGATTGACATCAAGTTAAAGGGGGAGGTGGAGGATGGAGAAGAAAAAAAAGTGTTTTGTTATGTATTTGTTTGGAATTGATGGTATATTACAATTACAAATTACGCAGTTCACTTTTTTTTCTCGGGAAGAGGTAGTGTCTGTCTGCTCGTTCATCAAGAAAAATTATTATATTTTTTTTGAGAAGAGTATCGTACTTGAGCACGTACGTAAAAAAAATATATGAATTTTTGGGGTGGTGGTTGGTTGGTAGTGGATATGATTATATGAAGTGGATGGTGTGTGGGGATAAGTGGGAGATTTGTCTATTCTGTAAATTATGTATTATGCTATTGGCTATTAGTTATGATATTACGTATGCTTATCATAAAGGGAAATGATACGTTTTGTTTGATTATTGACACTAGGAAAAAAAGAGGTGGGATATGGGAGTTTTTTTGTTGATTAGGATTTTTAAATATTCATTATTTGCAGGATGGCTGGGAGTGATGGGTTAGTGTTTTTTGGAGTGTTAATTAATGCGATTTTTTGATTTATTACATGAGATTGTGTGACTTTAGATGGGTTAGAAAAGTGCTTTGGTTTGCGAGAAATTTTGAGATAAGTTGGAAATATGTTTTAATTTAATGTCATTAGCTATTTTTAGTTTGTGGAAAAATCTTAATTTGGATGGAGGTATGATTTACCATACGTTTATGAATTGTGGAGTCGAGAAAAGATTATTTAAATATTGTATTTTGTATCTTAAAACTATAGTAAAAGCTTGTTTAGTAACTGTCGGGAAAAACACACCTGTCCTTTTCAATGTAATTTAGTTTTAACTCCACTTTGATGTAACGTAAGCATGTTGAATGGATGAATTCATTTAGTTTTCCTTTTTAAATAAACATTAGAAAAACAGGACGTTGAAAAATACGTCTTTCTCACGATTGTGTATGCAAAATTATTTCAAAATTTGTATGCATTGTAATGCGCAACTCAAGTAATTAGTAGCTTCAAGGTCGATTAAATTCGCGTTAAAATCCATAAAATATGCCAAGACAAAGGGGTACGATGACAAGAGAGGATTTTTTTTTGTAAACAATTCTCCAAGTTTTTGTTCATTTGTCATTCTAACGACACCTGCGTTTCTGTACACAGGCAACACAGAGTTTGGTTTTTTTGAAACGTGCTCAATTATTTTCAACACAGAGATAGATGACAGGTTAAATGGGCTCATCTGTTATATTTTTTTGTGTATAATAAACACATATTATACACATTTGAATTTTCTAATTGGTAAAGTTAAATGATCTGAAAATGGTTATATGATGATGGTTAATGGGAAGTAAAATGAGCACAGGGGATATTTTTTATATGCTACTTTATACTCGTGTTACATATCTGCGTGTGCTTTTTTCTCTTGTCGGTGTCGGTGATGCTGTCTGTTGTGCGGAGATGTAATATTTTTGTACAGAGAATTTAAATGAAGTCATAAGCGCATAGCTAATGAAATGGGGATAATCGATTCATATGCAAATCTTTTGTGTTCGTTTCTCATGGTGGTGGTGGTAGTGGCATGTCGTGTAAAAAAAAGGGCAAGATTGATTTACCACAGAGGAGATGAAATAAAATGTGTGTTTAGTTTGTGAGGATGATAAAGGTCTTGGGGTTTATATGATGACTTGCTTTTTTACTGTGTAATGTGACTGGTTGTTTAGTTTGATAATAATTCCTTATTGAACACCATGAAGATTTTTTCTATTGACTTTCAACCTTATTTATTCTCTGATGATTATACTCTGTTTTTTTGGGATTCAAATTTGAAGCTGTAAGGAGAAGTATATGGATTATTATGGATGAAGATTGAAATCTGCGATAATTTTAGTTTGTTTGATGGTGAAAATCCTGTAATCTTTTTTTTTGTAGAATCGGATATTATTCTTTTTTTGATGATTAAAAAACAAGTTTTAAGCCCATTGCATTCAAATTAAATCAGTATGGAAAAATAGAGAGCATGATCCATCATTGGATTTTTGGCATGTGCGGCTGTGTGTGTATGGCTATCATGATTATTGGGATTGTGACATTAGCCATGTAGATTGCTTTGTTGTGTGTAACGTTACGTAAAGAGAAGAAGAAGGAGCAAGTGAACCGACAAGCGGCTATAATTTTTTTATGTTCAAGCTTGTCAATTATTTTTTTGGGGGAAATATGTGTTTAAAACAAGCAGCTTGGTTGGGTGTAAATTACATTTTTGGGAATGTTACGTACGTAAATAAATACTGATGAGATTTTAACTTGATTTGGGAGAGAAAATTTTGTGTTTTTTTGTGTAATGGGTCATCGTGATCTATTCTGAATTCTATGACTGTGACCATGTCTGGATATTTTACGGTGAAAAACCACAAAAAAATGGATTCGATTACGTATAACGCATCATCATAATTTTCACACGATTAATTTTTTCCTCAATTTCAGGTTTTTATTAATATCACACATTTGTATGCATTTTTTTGTCATTTTTTTCTATATTTGAGTTAAGTGATGACCATGTACTTTTTTATGGTTATCATGTGGTGGT
>JAITYZ010000704.1:0-19832 GCA_027744595.1 Paronellides praefectus
TGTGCTGCTGTTTCTCATCATGTTATCATCATCGTCATGACTCATGCTGATTCTCTGACAAAACCACACGTTGATTTTTTTTTCTTTCTTGTGGAAACAAAAAAAACAAAGTTGGCTCAAGCTGATTTATCTTATCAACATACTTGTGACTTGTGTGAAACATGCAAACAGCAATAAAAAGTACAAGTAAGCGTTTTTATTCAATTTCGAAAAAGAACAAAAAAAGGACAACAAACTTTTTTTATTTTTGCCAAAAAGTTTTAGGCAATCAACGAGAGACATGAGAAGAGGAGGAGGGATGTGAAGAAAAAGATACTTTACACACGATTTTTCTCTTCTTTTTTTGTGAGCAAACAAACAAGGCGGAAGGAAGGGAAATTAATACACACAAGAAATTCTTTCCATACATTTTGAAGAAAAGCAGATACAAAGGCTGCTGCTGCTGCTTCAGCTCCTGTCATTAATTTGATCATTTTATCAATTGAAATGAGCTGCAAGACAGGATATTACTTTTGCTATCATCCAAAAGTTCGCATTTTTAATTTTGCTGCGTTGTTTTGTACATTGTTTTGTTTTTGTGAAAAGTTTCAATTTCTTGTCATTAGAGTTCAAGTTAACAAACTTTTGCTATAGTCGTGTCTCGCCTTAAACGAGACGATATTGCCAAAAACTTTTTTTTCTTTTTTAGGGAGGAATTTAAAATGATGGTAATAGCCTAAATATATTATTAGACTGAATATATTGACACAATTGAGCCATATAAAATTATATATCTACAATCTGTATCCATTTTCCCTTGTTTCATGTTCCATTCTTTTAAGTGATAATTATTAGTTTTTTTGGCATGTTGATAACTAACTGGGTACGGAGGATCGTTTGGGAGTTTCTACTCTGAAAGAAGAGAGAAAAGTGATAAATTTAGTATCTATTTATTGAACACTCCTCCAATTCAAGAAAAGGCTAAATAACGACTACGCACAAAAAGGGAGAGGCGGTATCTGGAAATGATTCGATTATTGTGATCAATCTACATATAATATAGACATTGCTTCCAATTTGGCACTCGCACCCATCCATATATATTCCCTCTCCTTCTCTCTCTCTCTCTCCTTTAAAAACTGATACAGTTGAAGTAATTTACAATTTGTTATTCTCTCATCGAAACAACAAACCGTGCAAACCAGCGCCAGACTTTCCTCATTCTTTTTTTTCTTCTGCTTCTCTCCTCAAACAACTTGATTCTCTCTGGAAGGAATTGCTTCTTTGGTTCTCGTTTCTCGTCGTCGTCGTGCCTTGCTCTTCGCTACTGTTTCTAATTTACACTACACGCTCAAAATTTTCCTGTACTACATATTTTGACTAGTAGTATATCAGCTTATATAAGATTCTGCTCTATTAAAGCTGTATAATATGCATTCATTATTATCATCCACTCGTAATAACTTAACAGACAATGAAACATCCTGGAAGTGCTCATGCTGAAATGTAATTCCAATATTCCTTCTACTCTACGCGTTGTGGAGAATTGCTCTTTTTTATACTCAAGAGTTTCTGTAGTGTTTTCAGCTACTGTGTTTGTGAGTGTGCTTTGTTCACACCATGCATACTACTGAGACTGCAGACACTCTCATCGTTTAATGCTCACTGTTTATTAGTTAGAATTACTGCTGCTGCAACTCCTTCTAGTTTTCAATTCCACTTTTCTGAAGAGAGTGTATGGAAAACTAAAATTCTTGTCTGGTGAGCAATGATATGTATCAGAGAGAGAGATAGAAGAGGATGGAATGGGAAATGGAATATAGATAGATATACTACTCCAAATAATTATAGTAGCACCATTTTTTATCATCCATTCAATTATGCATTATAAATAGAGTGTGTGTTTAAACAGAATGTTTTGAATGTTGAACAGGACAAAAACAGCTAGCATATATGTAGTATGTAGCTAGCAGCAAGTTGTTTGCCATTTAATAAACACACTCACGTTACTCGCGTAAAATGTACGGAAGCAAAAAAATAGGGTTGTTGTATGGTGTAGCATGACTGTTGTGTTCTCTCTCTGTTTTGTCGCCACATTTGCCAATTTGGCATGTGGTCCGGGAAGTTTATTAGCAAATTGAATGAATACCATACCGTGTGTCGTGGTGGGCTTATTTTTATGGCCATACTCTCATAGTGTGCATATATTACATACAGCTGTTATTATAATAGAAGCCTATTATACAAGCCTAATATTTTATTTATAAGAAAGAATGTTTTTGTTTTCCTCACCTATTCACATTCACACGACCACGACAAAAGACGGGCATAGTAATATGAACAATATGAAGTTGATAATAACATGTAAGTATATAAAAACGGAAAACTTTATATAAAAATTTAAACGGTTGTTGTTTATCTGGTGACTGTGTGCCACGAACCAGACCGCCTTTTTGTCTGACGGCTACTGCGGTGATGGTTTATGAGATTCTTGCTGCGTTTGCTGTTACTTTTTACTTTATCCACTTTCCAACCATGGCAAAATGACAGCTGTGGAGAGGTTTAGCAAATTATCGTGCGAAGAAATCGACAATGTTTGCCAGTAGTGTCCGTGTCCATTATAACGCGTGTACATAAATATATTAGATGGTACGCAGAGAACAAAGTAATAATGTCTACTTCCTGTATTACAACGCGTCATATGGCCCATATGATATGGGCATATCTTTATACACACATACTGCTATATTATAGTACAAGATTATGTTGGGCAGTTAACTTATTAAATATTATATAGGAAGTATAGTGCAAAAACCTCGCTGGTAATTTTGCTCAAGCATTGGCACACATTTTAGATTGGAATCTACGCATCATCATAAATTTCCGCCAAGCCATATATACAACAACAACGCAAAACAAAAGCTAGGTTTGTGTACCTGAGCTACAGAAATGTGTATGTCAAGTAACCCACTTTGTGTTATTGGCTTACGAGATGGAGAGTCGTAGATGTACGCCATACATTTCCTATTCAATTCCTACCTACCCACTCAAGTGAATTAATTACAATTGGGTATCTCTTGACTTTCCTCCCTGAGTAATTTCATGGAACAGCGAATTAGCTGCTGCCTTGATGCCTCAAGTACACAAGCCCATTTACCTACTTGTTTGGTAAATTGGCAATTTTAACCCTGCCTCTCTAAACTCATAGGCATAAAAAATGTTGTTCGAAAAAGGTGTATAATGAATGTGAAAGGAAATCTAAAAATAGAAAGACGGAAAGTTTGAGGTGTGGACTACTGCTGGAGAAATAAAGATGCTTCTGTGATTAGTTTTTGTAGTAACACATGTAAGCATAATAATAAGTAATTTGTAAGCACATTCCTTTTAGGATGGATGGGAAATGGCAAATAAGCGGCAGCCTAGTTAATTTTCTAATAGGTGTATTTGTGTGATCTGCTGATATTCATGAGTCATGATTGGTAAGTGCTGGATATGTAATTCTCGAAGATTTGTAAAATGACTCCATGCTTATATCACACTTATAAATATTATTCTGAATATACTCATTTCCACTTTAAGCCAGTGACGGATCAAGATCTGAATCTCTTGGGGAATAAGAACCATATTTTTTAGCACTTATTGGCGTCATACTTATACTTACAACACTGTCATCCTACATCATCGTCTGTCACTAATCATTGGAATCATTAACATTATGTACACCCATGCCACATATCATCACTGTAGCTCTGATAGATTTAATTTCCACTTCAACCAATCAAATCTTTACAGGTGCATCCTGTTTGTTACTGTCCTGTTATTTACTAATTTAATTTAACCCTGAGCGTTTCAATGAAACTCGGAAGTCATTTAGTGTGTTTGCATTTCACCACATTTTCAAGTTAGAGCTAAGCTTGTACATATTTAGAATTTTTCAGCTTTGCATAACCACAGTCCGCCCTCAAAATGCCAGCACACACAGCTATAAATATCGCTGGTTTATTGCCCAGGTTCATGCCCCTTTAACATATGGCTTGGACTTGGCAAGTAGGCAGAGAAAAATAATAGGAGGATTTATTCTCAGTGTGGTTATTTCATTGATCTCTTAGCAGAATTAAATGTCAGATGGGAAAAACAGAAACAACAGCAAAGTCTGTGTCTGTGTATAGTTGAAGTAGTGGGCATAAAAAGTGCGAGTAAACAAGTACAGTAAAACATATACCTATACTCTCTGCTTTCATTAACTAAAATGTACTAAAAGTACTAACAATATACAATTTATAGGTATGCAGCTTTTTTAAGAGCTATCCAGCCAAAAACTCGAACCAACATAACACCAGCAGGCCATATAATATTAAGTTTGTGGCTTCCACCACCACATTTGTACTTTGTGTGCACATAACCATTCAAGATGTGAACAAAAGTTTATTTTTTTACTTGAAAACCTTACTGGTGGTGGCTTACCATTATTATTGCTCTTTTACGTACATGAATAGCTAAAAACTTTTTTTTTTGTTTTAAATACTTCCGTCTTTTGTGGTACAATATATTTTATTATTTAAAGCAATAACATCCCTTTATGTTTTTCCATCTCATTTCAAGTACAGTACATATAATCTGTAAAACAGAAAAAAAGAGAACAACTTGAGCATAAAGTAAAATCACATATCTTTATTATGAACAAAACAAATCGTTTTTCTAACGCTGTAATGTAGGATTGTCCTATTGTTAAATTTAATTTATAACACATTTTTGATAAGAGGGAGAGAGGGAGACCAAGGGGTGGAAAATGATAAGGGTTATCAACCTAGTAATAAAATACAAAGTTTAAACAAAATCAATTGAAACTGTTTAAAGCTATAATACTTTAACGTAAATAGTACGGCCGGACTGGTAGACCAAAAAATCCCTATAATAATTATGTGTACACATGAATTGCTTTATCGCAGTCCAGAGAATTAATGAACAATTGTGGTAGCCCATTAACTGTATCTTTGAAACTGCTTTAAAATTCTTTAAAATTGTTTTATTTTACAAAATTAATTCATCTACTAAACCAAAAAGCACACACACACACTACACTACACACATTCCCATTAAAGGACATATTTAAGATTCCAAGTGTGCCCATTTTTCTCTACTCTTTATCACACTTTACACACATGTTTACGCTTGAGAAAAGTTTCTGAAAGCAATTTTTGGGGGAGAAAAACGAGAGAGAAAAACAAAGGACGTGATACTCTAAAAGAGCTTGGTACAGGATAAGAAAGGAATATAAAGAAAAACGATGGCAGAATAAAAAGATATATCTATCTTCCACTTAACTTTAAAGTAGTTGTATTCTTATTCAAGAAGGAAGAGAAAGAATTGGAGGCACATGGAGGACAAAAAAAAGTTAAGATGAGATGATATCTCTTGTGTGCTTGAGTATATACAAGATAGAAAAAGACCAGGACAGTTTTGTACATGCGATGTCATATAACCAAAAAACTACCTTCATGACTTTGACTTCTTTTTTTAGGAAGAGAGGAAAATGGGACATGACAAGAAAAAGAAGAAGACAAAAGTATAAAGGAAGGCGCATCTTTAGCTGAGTTTTATCATGTCGTCGTATTATAAAAACAGATATACATACCTACATATTATGTAGGTACATCTATACCACAACCACATCTCTCTCTCTCTTGGATGTTCAGTCATCCTTATCACGTCGTAAAGTTAAACATAGATTTAATTTAACGCTTCAAGATATCTTGGTGTTTTATTTCATTAAATAAAAACAGTGCGGTAAAAGAGGCGGTAAAAGGAATAAAGGAAAAGGGAAGACAACAAAATAACAAGTGTAAAAGAAGACAAAAACTAAAAGTCAAGTCAAGCCTTCATCATCATATCATAATACACAAGTTTAGCTAAGTAAACCAACCCATCTGAAAATATTAATCTTGAAACAAACGTCACGTACATTTTGTAGACAATGTTAAACACAAATGTAAAAGAGATAAAGAATTATGATAACATGTATATACCTCTCTATCCTTTTAATATGGAATTGTATACACACAGCACTCACATCTTTTCTTGGAAAAACTGACAGACAACATTGTACGTACCTCCAGCTTTGTATCCTTTTATCTTTCTTTAAAAAATGGGTTGATATGAAAAATGGATAATGAAAAAAGAATAACTCTTCAACTGAAATGGGAGTGACAACGTGTGAGTTGAACCTTTTTTAATTTTGCAAAAGTTATGCACACAAACATTTTAAAAATATAGGAGGTATGCTGACTTATTAACCTTGTGAACCAACGTGCAAATTTTACAAATGAAATGCTTCACAAATTACTTCCCAGCTAAAAAATGTGGAAGTCAAGCGGATGACAAAATCGTCGCCTTTTGCTTGCTACTTGATATTGATTTGATGTCAGTGCCCAACGCTATTATTTTAAAAATGGAAAGTTATTGGAAAAAACACAGTATCAGATAGCATTGTGATAAAGTTGTTGATGATTTTATTTAATAAAGTATTAACCACAAAATGTATGATGAAAACAAGGTGGCGAATCACCAATTCGATTTTTATTATGATTCCTTGCAAGATTTATGCATAAATAATATATTTTTTATGTGGAAGTGAAGTGGTTTTAATTTTACAACAGGCAGTCATTCTTTTATTACCACCTTTTCTTCGTTTTCTTTCTTCTTCAAATAAACTCACGTGCTCTAAAATAAGGAATATAAAATGGTCATGGTATTTTCTTGATAAGAAATGTTATAACAAAACATTCAGTAACGTTATTTGATACACTCTTCAAGTTCAACCAAGAAACAAAACAAAAAGAAGTAAATAAACAGTTGCACAGAGATAGTTTGGTGGTGTGGGCTCCTCTCTGTTCACCAAAAATAATAGAATTCAACTTCCTTATATATCCTCTGCCTGTTCCAAGTGATGAAGCAAAAAGTGTTCATATGAACCAAATGTTGTTATCTGACAACAAAGCACGTACGCTCACCTTTGGGAACAAGTTTCTTTTGTGTATGTGAGCGCGCGTGTAAGAAGCCACATCACACTTCCAAAATACACACATTGCATTAAGGTGAACTTTACAACAAAACGCATTGCACCTCACCACCACTCTCATCAGCAGCACAACTTTTTATAACATACGAACAGGAAGAAGAGAAAATGTGGATACATACATCATCCTATCCTCCTCTAAACCTTACATGCTCTTCACTAAATTTTGTTACTCTCCAGTTGTTCTCTAGTCAAAGGCATCGTCGTCGTCATGTCTTGTCTGCTGCTCGTGAGCAAAGAGGTGTGCAGGAAAGAGTCCCGATGGACGACCAAAAAGATGCACGTGATGAGAACGGAAATGATATTAAAAAGGCTCGTCTCCCTCTCTTCTTCCTCTCTCTACCTATTTCCCATTCCATCCCCAAAAAAATATTAAAGCTGCTGCTCCTGTTCAGCGGTTACGTACGCCTTTAGATTTTGAGTTACATTTTTTCCAAAAAGCTGAAAGTAAATAAGCGGTGCGTTGGTTGAGTATGGAAAATATAGCATTTTGATAAAGGAAAAATGTGAAATCGGACTCGACGGAAGTAAAGGAAGTAGAAAAAGAGGATATTTTTCATACTTTCAAAAAATGGTGATATCGCAAGGTAAAAGCTTTTGTTGCAAAATCTATACCCGTTATGATTGCATGCTATTCTCTGTATATTATTGCGTTGATAGTATTCTCAAGAGCTCAGTTACGCAATGGTGAACATTTCTCTTGAAAATACTTAACACACCGACTCGACAGACACAACAAAAAAAGAGTGTTCATGTTCATATACCTACCTATATACATAGTTATTCACATTTAAGCGCTACTTGCTTGTTATACAAGTAGTTCTCATCCTTTTATTACCACTGCTAACTGACACTCTTCGTAGTCTCCTTTTATAACGGAAGAAGAGGCAAAGTAAAGCAACAAAAAAATAACCATACACTCCATTTTCCTCTTCTTTGCTTCTTTGCTTCTTCACCTGAGACATCTTTTGAAAAAGCCAAGTAAAAAAACACTATCTATACACGGCGACCATGATGATGATGATGATGGCATTGATCTGCCAGTCAAAATTCTGGAGTTACACATGAGAGACCTGACTAAACCAAATACACTTCCAATTCTAGAAGAAAAAAAGAAAGTGCTTAGGCAAAAAACTATACTAGGAAGAAGAGATCCTTTTTTTACCTTTACTATTCAAATTGTAATAAACTTTCGTACTGACGACGACGCTGAAGAAGCTGATGTGGTGTGGGTTGGTTTGGTAAAAAAACTTGAAACCCATGAAGGAAGAAACAGAGAGAGAGAGAGAGAAGCATTGAAGTAAGAATAAGAACAAGACGAAACGTTTCTTCATCTTGTTCCTTTTATCCCTTTATTTTCTCTTTCATAAAAAACCGACTGACTGACTGACTTGTATAAAGGTACTATCATTTAAAAGAAGTAGAGAAAAAACCGAGCTGACTTGGTTATGTTAAAAGTAAACTTGCCCTCTCTCCCTCTCTCTCACTCACTCCTCTTTCCTTTATTTTTTCTTTACATTACATCTCAGAAAGATCTTTTAGAGGTTTGCCTGTCAAAAGTATGTGTATGCAAGTATTGGATGAGGAACGGGGCAAAAGAGTCAGAGTCTCAGACAAGACCACTTCTTTATATTTAACCTCTTTCTTCCTTTTTAAAAGTAAAAAGAATGAATCCTTTTTTACTATTATTCCACCACACACCACTGGACTCCTTTTTTACTTCTAAAGAGAAAAATATCCACGCAATCTATTATATGAGTATAAAATATAGTGAAGGTAAACCTCCACGAGTATTACCATTACCGCGTATTTTTCTGTTGAATGCATACCACATAATGCAGTGTACCAACCCAGCTCCTACCAAATACGTATGTATATATTGGCATTACGCACACACATATTTTTCTCTTACCTCATCTCTTCCAAAAAAAATCTTGTTTCGTGAGCTATTTCAATTTTCAATAGAAAAAGACATCATGGGGATTGGGAAGAAAATTCTTTTGGGCCCTTTTTTGTCAAAAGTCTAGAAAAAAAATTTTTTCTAGTAAAATGTGAAAGGGCGAAATAAAAAAGAGTACAGAAAATAGAGTTATCAAAGTAAGTAAAGAGCAATGATCTTCAATCTATTATGCAATGTGTGTGTAGATTGTAGATACGTGAAGTATTCAATTCAATGCGTGTATATATGCCAAGTTCAGTTTTTATGTGAAATACATGAAATAGGGAAAGAGACACGATCCATTTTATCCACAAGAGTTAACATTTTTTGCAAGTGGCTCGTCCCGGGCCATTCTAGTAAAAATGTAGTGGTGAACTGGTGGTTGCGTTCAGACAGCCCGAGAAAATGATAGGATATCAATATAAATTTTTCAATCCTGCGTTTCCCAAATGATATATCCACCACTAACGTCAGCAATTGTATAAATTGTGAAGGTGGGGATGGACCATTTGGCAAAGTATTCATACCAAAACAGATACTTTTTGCCGCTGGCTACAAATACTCCTTCAGTCACTCTAAATCTGGCGTAACCTCTCATCAAAATGTTACTTTGCATTACATTTACATTTTTCCTTCACAGGAAAAAAACACTTTTCCACAACTGACAACACTTGCAAAAATCAAAAAGTTTTTCTCTCTTTTTTTTCTGGTACGTAACAAGGAAATAATCTATTCGAAATGTTGGAGCAGGATAGTTGTAAGAAGAGTAATGGGAATTGAAGGTTTTCCGAAAAGTTCATTGCTACTCCAAGTTACATACACACGGTTTGTCTGTGTCTGCTGCTGAAGTTGTGTAATACCAAACAAGGAGTCTCAGGAATATTCAACCGAAAACGTTAACCGTGGCAAACAAGGAGTCATAAAAATCGTACAAAACTGTTACGATATATCTATATATTTTTTAAAGTTGCGTAAATATCCCAGAGGTTATTCATTTATTTTAGGTATATGATATTGCACACATGTACATAATGCAGGAAAACACAGGGGTAATGGGCATAGGTATAGATCTATAAACTTTGGTTTAACCTCAGCAGCTACAAACTACACAACAATCATTTTTTGTTCGTTAAAGAAACTTTATTTTTTTGATGCTGGTTTTCTTTGTATTTTTATGTCAAATTGGATGTGTGATGGATAAATTGCGAAAGATACGAAAAGTGACAGCAAAAAAGAAAATACATTTACGACAAATAAGAAATAATACATTTTGTTCTCTCTGCTTGGGTTGGTAGGGGACTGGCATATGACGGATCATGGCTTTTCTCATTCATATGCCACCACCACCACCACCACCACGCAAAAAAATATATCACGCGTTTCCCATATCGCTCATTCGACAATTAAAAAGAAATGAGATTTTTTTCTTCTTTAGTGCAGTGCAATATATACAGTGTGACACATTAAGTGTCAAATTTTATATTCCTTCACTTTACTCATACTCAATTTTCCTTTTCAAAAGTAATAAAAAACACACTACTTTGTTTGTGTATTTTATTCTCTGCGTGTGTGCAGTAGTGTGCACTTGAAGTCTTGAAGTTAATACCATTCAAATGTTATTATAAGGTATAAAGTCTTACTCCAAAAACTCACCTTTTCCCCCTCTCTTACAAAAATTTTCAACTCTGCTCGCATGAAATTTGTATAATATTAAATATTCTCTTATATTTACAAAAGTAAGTGTGTGTGTGCTTTTTCAAAGCAAATACAAAGTCAACATCAATCTGGGCATTAACTTTTTATTGCGCACGTTGAAAAGTGAATGAGGTTTGGGTGAGAGAAGAAGAAGAGCAGTCAAAGTCAAGCCATGCCAAAGCCACTTCACGCGGAAGAAGAGGAAGAAAAGCACCAAAAAACCTGGCTGCTTATTATACCCGTGCAGTGAGAGTGTCAACTTTCTATACCAACTACCTATTATAGGTGGGTATATAGTAGGTACACAGTTTGCGTGTGGCGTTTATGTATTTACTGGAGAAAAACAGGCTTCTTACGTGTTATATTGGCTTGGGACATCACTCATCCCTCATTTTTGTTGCATGTGCAACAGCAGCAAAATAGAAGAATGGTTGCATGTTGATAAAACCATCTATATTTTTCATAATATTATTATGTAAGCAGCGTGGGACTGGTACTTATTGGGATTCAAAGTTTGGGTGTAGCGTCGTCTCTTAATGTTTTTGTAACGAAAGTTTGTTCACAATGAAATGGGGAAACTGCTGAGCATATTTGGCGAACCAAATTGTAAATCATTGAAAGTTTCCTTCAAGTACTATAATAAACGCTAATAATGAGGTGGGATGAGTTCTACTTCCGGTTAAATAATGTTTTATTTGAATATTGAATATAATGCATTATGTGACATTTATGATATCACTCCTCGAGCGGAAGTTAAATTCACCATACCTTATTTTTTTTAAATCCCCTTCCAAAATATTACATAATTTGTGCGCTACTTGCTTATTGCCTTACAATGTAAAAATTTATGATGCGTTACATCGCGACCCTGACTGGATTAGAATTGCATGGCACATGGGAAGCGTGGGACTCTAGTGACAATGTTTACCCTTCGTGACATGAAGGTCTATCTCATTAAAAGAGTTACTATTCTGCTTCTACTTTTGCTCCAGAGTATAGAATACTCTTCCACATTCCCACTACACCTTTGTTTGCATGCAGCTTCTTTCTAAAAATGTGAAATGCAAGTGTATATACCTATGTATATCCTGCGTACACAATGTGTTTTCCCTTATTTTTCGTGTCACTATCTTTCATTTTTCAGAAACAAAACCAGCATTCTGTTTACAGCCTTTATGTGTACGACTCGTCCATAAAGTTTCCTCCGTTTTTCTATTATATATTATTGATTGTCACTCTTCCGCCTCATTCAGATCATATCCCCTTTATATTTTCCTCCTCTTGCTGACTTGCACAATCCACCATCAGAGGATCAGTTGTGAGAAATGTTACCTTAAAAGTTATGACAGCCTTTTATTACGTACACACAAACGGTTAACGAGGCACAAAGTTTCAACAAACACATTTATCCATTTTTACCATCCGTCTTTCCTTCCTACACAGCGCAGCCTACGGTTTCATTTTGGCGAGGAGGGAGAAAATGGGAATGTTCATGATGGTGGCAAGTTTTTCTTGTTTGAAGTTTTAGCCAAAGAGTAAATGCGGTTTTACACTGATGACGATTGACGACCGCGTGAGAAAAATTTGTCTGTGATGATGATGGTACACTCGTAAAGCTAACAGGCCATGAATATAGGTGTAAGGGTAAAGTTGAAAGTGGAAGTTGTAAAAATAAACACATTTTTTTGTTTTAACCATTCTCATTATTATTATTGACATGCGATATTTTTTGTACTACAAAGTTTACGACAACAAAGCCCTTGAGCTTTGTTGACATTGTCGAAAAATGATGGGTTCCATATCCCTTCCCACTGTAACATATTATTTTTTGTAAAAGATCACCGTTTTATGTTAGAAATTTTCCAATTCTTTTACATAAGCTCATAAATAACCCTCAAGTTAATTAATATTCGTTCAAATATACATACCTATGAAAGTTGAAAGTGTTCATAAAGTCATCAAAAAATGTACACTACAAAATTTGTATTACAAATACTACTATGACTTATGATAATTACAACCTTCCCAAATCATGGCATAAATACTATGTGAAAAAACAATCTATCCACCTTAATTGGAAAACTCGAAGCTTTTTAATTTTTAAATGGACGTCTAAATTTGCAAATATTTTGTTACAAATAATTTGTTTCATACTACATAGTTAATACTACCAATTAATACGTACTCATGTTGATAACGTAATTTAAAAACTAATTGTTAATTAAAATAAGCCATGTTGTGAAGTGCATACTTGTCAATCGACACCCATTTGCTGAGCATTCAAAACAAATGGTACTAGTCTAATTTATTCTGTGAGAAATAAGTACCCTTTCAGTCCTGTCGTAAAGAATAACAAGCATTTGTACACTTAGTTTTTTTCATCCTTCCTTCATAAAACCAGGCAAGCTAGAAACTGATCACAAAATACATATGTATGTGGATTACTCTCAAGTACACAAAAAGGAAAAGATATGCACATTTAATATCCTACATTTTATCGTCCAATTTCCACTTATAATTTACGACCCTTTAAATTCACTTTTTACAATCTGTGACCTTTCGGACACTCTTCAAAGTTTTTTTTTCGTGCTCGAGCTGATTGTGAGTACCAGTCTGTGAGTAGCACCACAACTTCTAGTTTACCAATCCAACCGAGAGGATGTTTTCACGGTGGTTGATGCATGTTAAGGAATTTTATGCATCAGCGCACATTTCCATACGGAGAAAAGCTCATGTAAACCCTCATATATGCTATTCATATTTATAATAATGAAGATGATCATAATAACATTCTATATTATGGCAAGATTCTAAGAGTACTTGTACTTGAGTATAAGTATACATATTGTTATGTGGAATACGTACATTCGTTTCGTATACCCATTCAATCAGCCGTGAAAGTAGCGGTATTAACATAAAATCCATAACCCACAAAAAAACTTCTCTCTCAGTCTTGATGTCAGACTCTCTCTCTGTGGATTTGTGAGAGAGTCCAAAAGCAGCAGCGTAAGTAATTTCTTGTTATTTTTTGCCAGCTTGACTTATATCTATTACCTTTTCTAGACTTATTTCTGCTATCCATCACACCCATCAAGTGTGCCTATCCCTTTAAAAGAAAACTGCTGCGTGTGGCTTTAGATTTTGGCGTTTTTTTGGTAGAAGCTAAACTTCTTCTCCTTCATTCTTCTTCTTTTTAGCTTGTTAGCCACCACAGATGGTACATTTGGATAAATAAATGACAAGGAGAAGAGAAGACGGTTATATGTGGTTCACTAGAGAAAATAACCGTGAATACCTTTTTTCTCATTTTTACCCTTATTATTAGCATTATGAGTGTAATATGAGAGCCATAACAAGTAGTACAAGAGCAAGAAGCAGTAGCAAGCAAGGCAATCTCATTTTATGGATATAAATCTCACTCCATAGATTCCCAATTCGTTTTCTCAAAAGACGCTAACTCATCCATTCATTCATTTCATTCTTTCTCTCCTTCTCGTCCATACCTCTTGAACATCCTACATAGGTATATATTATTATACAACTCGTATAGTTTGATGTTATGTGCGGGTATGTGTGGTGTGGGTGGTGGTGGTGGAATGAAAAGACAGAATAAAAAAAGATATATGGAATGAATGAGCAATCTTGAGAGATATTTTTTTTCTGTGGGTAAAATAGCTCGTATCATCATCGTAATCATATCAAAAGCATCATCCTCATTATTATCATTACTTACCTTGCAGGAACTTGGAAGTACAGCTATATTTTTGTGAAAGCACAAGTACTTTTGATATAGGTAGCTAGTTTGGTTTGATATACTCATTATCCATCCGTTTCTTTGAAAAAATGCGACCTTTAGAATTTTACCTTAAGAAAGGAAGAGAGATTCAGTTAAAAAGAATATCTTGCTAGAATTTTTCTTCTCTTTACATCTCCCTTCTCCAGTCAAACTTGTAATCTCGGAACAAGTTTATTTTTGAGCAACAGTAGCAGCAGCAGTAACACAAGAAGCATCAGTTCAATGCCATGCCATCCCGCATACATAAAAATGAGATTTATTTTATCTTCTTTATTCACAAAACATATAGATATAGACTTGATATCAGAAGCAGGATATACATAATATGAAGTAAAAAACATGTTCCCTTTTTATCTGGAATCTGTCTCTGCGGGCGAATATTTTGTCATTTGGTGACTCTCTGACATATTGTTTATCTTTAAAAGATATCGGGAAATTGCACCTGAGATTTCATTTTCCTTTGCTTTTTTCAAAAGACATGGTCTTAAATCAGTCAAAGATAAAATGAATAAGCTTGGGAATTATATACCACGTAGGTAGTTTCTATAAATTCATGATGTCAATTTTTTTACTTGTTTAAATGTATACATTGCTTTTTTGGTTTTTTTTGTCATGCACATCGGCTCGACATAAAAAATACACGTGCTCAGCAAGTCAAAAAGAATGTAATGAGCTTATATTCGCTGAGTAAACAAAAATTACTTTTTTTTCTACACATCAAACAAAAATAATCTGAGCCATGAAACTATTTTAGATATTAATAATAATATGAGAATTCATAAAAGTTTTATTTAATATTGGTTTAAACTTTTAAAAGTGATTTTTTTTCTTTAAAAAATATTTGGAAACTGATACGCTATGCCGTTTTTTATGCCCATGCAGCTACCGATTTTCACCAGGCTTGACTAAACAACGTAACGTCATTTCCCCCGACAAAAACTCGTAAAGAAATCCCAGCATTTAATTATTTTGTTGGAATTTCCACAACACTTTGTCTGGAGCTCATAAATAGNTGGTTAGCACACAATCCATGTCAGTATTATGATTATATTGTCGGCTTTGTTTTTTGCTGTTGCCATTATTATTGTGTTTGATAGCATAGGGTTTAATGTTTCATTCAAATAATAATAATATACCATTTTACATCATGCCCGCTGAAATGGAGCTTTAGCCATTCCTTCTGGAGTTGTCAGACTCGTACGATTTGAGACGACAAAAAAACTACATAAATATTGTTGACGAACTGGAACCGTCAAGTGGCTTAAATAGTGGAAAAAACAAACCGCTGTACAATAACAAGAAACGGCAATAAGGATTCAAAAACAGGAAGAAATATAGACAAATAAAAATAAACTACTGCTTATAAAAACAGTCAACTAAAAAGCAAAAAAAATATATATATTAAGCCAAAGCAATTTCAAACTTTTTTTCTTCTCATCAGTGCAGTAGCTACTCCATAAAATATTGAAAAAGATAAAAAGAGCAGACGTACATAAATTCATTCTGCTGCTGCTGCTAAAATTGTATAACAATGCATATGTGAGAAGTGCACGCGGCGACTTTGACTTTGACAGTCTTTTACGCAGTTAGAGAGCCAGTAAAAAACTTTCTTTTTTTCTCATGTCGGGAGGCACTGATAATAAGTGAAATAGCATCACACATCATGATGATGGGAAAAACTCAAATGAGTTTTTTGTAATGCGCGCATTGTTTTCCTTTTCCTATTCTGGTGGCATATTTGTTGCAAAAAGACAACACAAAGGCGCGAGAGATAAAACACATTCCAACTTGGAGAGAAATACATATTCCAGAGAATATTTCCAGCTAAAAAAAGTCTACTATAAACAATGAGGATACACTTCTTGCTGCTACTTTAGTAGCTTAGCGGGGAAAATGAAAGGAAAAATGTGCGTAGACTCGCCGTGGACAAAAATAGATAGCAACACGTCGCATGATAATGATGACTTGAATTGGAATGAAACAAATCCTTTTGTGAGCAATTTTTATTTACGTGTATTCCTTTTCATACCGTAATATGTGTAGTCAATGCATATTATTTACAGAAAAAATGAGAATGATTTAACTCTGTGAAAAGAGTGTGAATGAAATCTGAGTGAATGAGAAAACGGCACGGAGCATACATAAATAGTCAAGAGAATATACAGAATCTATTCAACAGACCATAATCATCATCATCGTTGCGGCTACTGTAAATATACAAAGGTCGGTTACAATTTTCTATACATTTTTATAACAGAGAGCATACATAAATAGTCAAGAGAATATACAGAATCTATTCAACAGACCATAATCATCATCATCGTTGCGGCTACTGTAAATATACAAAGGTCGGTTACAATTTTCTGTACATTTTTATGCAGCAGCAATATTTTCAACTATGGTCATATGAAAAACGTGTCTATATATCCGTATATAAGTTGACTACCTATGTATCTGTTCTATAATACCATCATAGTCAATAAACCCATTGCTCCAGTTTCAACAATGCAGACCAGAGAGACCACCATCAAAGCTCAAAGCATTAAAGTAATATGGAATTACTTTGTATGCCTTTAAGCTTCAAATATTATATCTCCAATTTTATTCATACATGGAGTCCATATTACGGATGAAGAATTTCTCCTTTTTCACAGTTTACCTAAATGAAAGCTCTAAAAAGCTGGTAACCAAAACCACAGATTGAACGCATGGCTGACAGGGTAATTTTTGGGTGGCACTGACAATCGAGAGAGCAGACATCGTGTGTGTGTGTGTGCATTTGAAATGTGTATATATTCTGCGTCTTGTGCTGATGACTACTGTCTACTGAAACTGGAAGGGTGTTGAAAACCATGTTTTACCTCATTTATGTAACTGAATGAAAACATTGTTCTTTGTTGGTTTAAAGAGTTAACTAGATCCGAACCGTGTGTGTTAGTATTCATCTAATCCAAATAACAAAAATACACTACATCAACTAATGTTATTTTGCCGATGCGCTCTCTGTAGTTAAATTGTTTACATTTTTACTTGCCACTGTCGAATAAAACATGTTTTTAAAACAGTTTCATACAGCGTCGTCGTCAACGTCGGGAATGATTGAGAACCATTTTTTTCGTGTTTTCCGAGCAGATAAAACTTTTTTATTTCTTCAACAATTTTTAAAGCTCTTATTTGAGTGCGTTATGCATAGAGCAGCAACTTAATTTCTTTATAAATGTTCTCTTTATCCCTTTTGCAGTAACATCATAAACCAGGAAAGAAAATAAAAATTTCCTTTGAATCACACATGTAAATACATACATTCATGTCGTAGCCTTAAAGACAGAAATAAATATCGCATATATACTTTTGGTTATGTCCGAAGATTCCCAACCAATGTTTTTTTATAAGTTCATAAAAATGATATACAATCGCCGTTTTACAACCAAAAAAATAAGAAAGGATCACACACCATATCAGCTATGTATGCATAAAAATCAAGGCATAAAAATGGTTTCCAATGAGCTTTATGGGAAAATGTAACGGGAAAAGGCTGACACACTGCGAACACAATTTTTTGAAGGAGGATCGACGGACTTGCACATTTCCATGGGTAGTTTGTAATGCCTTTTCTTAACTATCCTGTTTTTTTCCTTCTCTCTCTCGCATACCCACTTTGTTCATATGGCTATATAAATATATTTATATTTGTGCAGGCAAAAAAGAATGTTTTTGTTATATTATGCGTTTGCAAGCATTCGTAATAAAAAAAGGAGAAATAATAAAAGTTGGCATTGAATCATCGTCATCATCACCTCGCCGCGCTAGTATTTTCACTTACATTTTTAGACCAGAGCGCCGCCAGCATGTAGAATAACAGAAGAATCATGTTCATCATTATCAACTTGTGTCATGAAAAGACTGGAAAGCATAACAACAGCATCATCATCATCAACAATTGGAACTCATCTTCTCTTTTTCTTTACCATTTTTACTCTTTTTTACTTGAAATCCGTCTTCTGGATGAATGCTAACCAACTTTTTGGAACGAACAGAGAAAAATTGTTTGTTTTTCTAGAATTTTTTTGCTTCTCAACCAAAAGTCACCAGCAAAGTTGAAACCAGAGAGATAGAAGAGGAGATATGCCCAGCAAAAAGTCAGTTTTTTAGTGTTGCTAAACATGTAGTAAAACTACAGTAATAACATGAAATGAGGATGATGGGATGTGCGTGTACAAATGCTAATATGCATACATGCATTTTACATAAAACGCATGCTGCATTATTGTACGCAGTGCAGTGCGTTACTTACTGTTCAAGTTGTTAATACAAACATACACGTGCCGACTTGTAATCCTTCTTCCATCCAGCAGAGCTCTTGCCGAAGAGAGAGTGCTCTGTGTTTGTTTGCTTTTATCACATTCACACTGCAAATGTACATGTAATATAGTTATGTTATGTGTTGTAATAGAAAAGAGTAATATTCTTGTACGTACATGGCCAAGTGCAGAGTTAATTTACCACATTTGCATGAATAATAATAAGCTGGTAGAATATTGCTTGTTTGAGTGCTTAAATGGAAGTGTACTCGACGGAGAAGGATGGAAAAGTCATCTTCATCATCAAAGTTATTATTTAGAAGTTGAACTTGATTTTAAGCTTATGAAGTTGGGTTTCAAATGATATGAACGACTAGTGTATTGGATGCGATGAATGATTTCTCTCTCTCTCCTTCTTCCTCTATCTATCTATGAAGCGAGATAGATGATGAGGAGCAAACTAACCATAAATTATTAGAATGCAGTCATCCTTGGCATATGCTATCACCATCATCCTCCTCCTCATCGCCCTCTCACTTCATGATATTATAAAAAAATGTTTAGGCAATCCTGCTTCAGAGTATCATCATCATCATGATGATATGATGCAAATATTTACAAGTGTATAATAAACGACACGAGTCGGTTGGTTAAAAAAATTTGTCGGTTGACAGATTTTTTCCAGGAATCCATTCATTTTATTTCCAGTTCAGAAATTAAAGTATACGTCACTAGAATACTTTATTGCGTATAGACAAAAATGAATAAAAAATGCGTCTTTTTAGAATAAAATTCCGACAAATATCCAAGAGAAAATTAATGGAATGAACCAATGAAAAAATCTATCGTTTTTTAATTATGCAAAGCTGCCTCCCACGAAAAAAACATTGACGGTATCAAAAAAAAATACTACGATCCATGCTGTGAGACTGGAGTGCGTAGCATGAACAGTAAATACAAAAATTAAGAAATCTTCAAATGTCTGGATAAGACAAGTGGCAAATAAATCTTTGATGATGCGGCAACATAACCATTTTACCAACCAAC
>JAITYZ010000705.1:0-13477 GCA_027744595.1 Paronellides praefectus
CGGGGTCAAGTGAGAAGGATCACCAGCAACGAAGAAGAATTTAAAGCGTTTCGTGTCAATTTGGGATTGCTTGGTATAATCTACGAGGTAGAGATAGCAACACAGCCTCAATTTAAACTTCACGTGAGGCACTTTCCAATAAACGACATGATAATATGGAATAGCACAAACATTGTCAAGATGGCCAGGGAACATGATCACTTTCATTTTTGGTGGTTTCCAACAAACAAGCAAATTGTTTTAGCAGTTGGCTCCAGAGTACCCGTGTATCAAGAAGGAAACTGTGAGACGCGCTTCATTTCTGACATGTCTTGGCTAACAAGTAACGGACTATCGGTTTCCTTGGAAGCGTTTCAGGCCGCAAAGGATGACATTGCCTTGTTTCATATTCAGGGATTAGCCAAGTTGGGTTTGTTCAAAGTTGTGCCTTTAAGAGATCCTATTTTTGTGGAAGATGATAGGGAAACCCCGTGCTTGGAAACGTCAATCGGATATGGACACAGAATGACAAGTAACACATGCCAGGAATGTGCTTGGGACAGAGGAACTAGGCCACTAACGCCTGATGATGCGAGTATTTTGATACCCGTCGATAAGCTAATGCCGGCAATGAGAAGTATGGCCCATATATTTGAAAAGCAACTTACCCAGTTCAATTTGAATGGGATATACGTGAGATTTTTAACGGCAGGGGATGGTTACATGGCTTTCAATGAGGGACAACGGGAATGGGCCAGTATTGAGTACATCACAGTACCGAGGTGGGATAAATCGCAGCCCAGATTAGGAGTCTCAAGTTATCAGGCGATGGGACAACTTTTGGTAAAAATTTTAACTAACGATGAGTAAAAAAATCAAATCCATCAGAGTTGGTTTTTAAATGTAATTGTTAATGTTACCAATATGCAATTTGACTTTTAAAGGTGGAACAATACGGTGGACGTCCACACTGGGCTAAAAATGGTCTATACTACTCCAACCCCAAAATCATCCGACAAGCTTATCCGAATCTTGATAAATTTATTGCCGTAATGAATGCTTATGATCCCAAGGAACTATTCATGAACACTTTTGGAGAACGTTTAAAATATGGCATCGACCGTGTTACCATAACGCCCGAGATTGCAGAGCATTGCGCCCTGAATGATGCGTGCATTTGCAAGACAAACCACGACTGTGGGAATGAGGGACCTTTGGACTACAGTTGCGACCAATTCCAGGGATTCCCAAGATACAATGTTTGTTTGCCTGGTGTCGTGGAAAATATGAAAAGCTCATTTTCACGAACTGTTATAACGGCGATGACAATGCAAGAATTTAATGAGGATGCAATTATTAATTATCTTGGACAATATAAAGTTTTGAAGGATATTTTCTTGAGTAAAAAGAGGAAACATAAAATAGTACCGCTATCATTAGATAGTTAACTTGTATTAATAATAAAATATCCTGGGGTATGGAGTTATACACCTGAAAAAATAGTACTAAAATATTTATTTATTTATTTTGTAATGTTTGTTCAAATTTGCGTAAAGTAAATAAATAAAGCAAAAAAGTCGATTTACTCCTTTTAAGAGTGTTTCTATTAATCTGAAAGAGCACTGAACAATGGACCAAACCCCTTTTTTAATAGTTTTATAAGATATTTTGCCAAATCGTACTCCTGTTCTGTGTTTAGTTAATTAAACTTGTAATATTCCTGACATGGGGTAATAAAAGATTCCGTTTTGGATGCAACGACGAGACGTTTATTAGTTGAATGCAAAATAGTATTTATTTAGGTATGCAGTATTTTTTAAATGAATACAAATGATAAGTTTGGAAAATCTAGTTCATCATACCACTGATTTCACATATTGGTTTATGCTGTTATTCCAATATCGCTTACGAAATATAAGTTTTGAAAATTGAACGCACAATATTTTACGAAATATACGAAAATACCGAATCTGATCTCATTCGATACACCTACCTAACCTTTCAATCTGTGTTCTGCTTAATCCGTTTACGGAGACAACTTTTCAGCTCCGGCGTGTACAATTTCCAAAATACAAATGTTATTCACGAAAGCAAATAACAGTCTCAATTTAAACTACATGTGCGTGAGTTAAGTTATGAAACTGAAAACTCTGAGGAAGATGAAATGTGGATTCGGAGAATTTTGGATGGTGCTGATGTAGAGTTCTACACAATTAACTTGTGCGGTTCTCCTTTTCAAAGTCCCAACACCAAGTAAAATGTGATGCAATTTAAATGTCAAAATGTTTTACTAAAAATCTCAAGAAGCAACAATAAAATCTGCTTAAAATTGCAATGTGATCCGAGTTTATATTCTCTGATTTATCAGTAACAAACAAAATTATTTATTTCCAAAGTTCCGTGTATACAAGTTATTGTGATGATTGCAAATAGTAATTATTTTTTGTAACCATAGTAACCTCCATAATAATCACTGTTGCTGGTTGCTCGGGTAGATTGTAAGTAATTTCTTGATCCTGGATAGGCTTGCTGGTTATAATTGTAATATGGTCGTCTGTTGGTTCCATGGTAGTCATAATAATCTGTATTCAGTCACAATCAAATAATACCAAATAATTACTTAATATTTTCATTAAATTAAAACTTGCACCACTGAATTAATATAATAGTTATATGATAATATTATATTATAATTATTTTGTAATAAATGTTTGGGGATTAACAAATACACTACCTGAACGATAGCCATTCAAATATACGTTACATTCCGGACTGTTTGCATGATGTTGGTAACCGTCGCACTGATGATGAAAAACATGGTAATGACGGGGATCGTAGTCATTGTGATGATAAACGACGTCCGTCGGCAGCGAGAGCACTTGGTCACCACTGTTTAGAAACGTAAATAAAACCGAAATGACAAGACTGGAAATTAGCCTCATTGTGCCCCTCTTGAATTACTTATACGAGGTAATCAGCAGTAAAGTATTGCTAAAAGGTCTAGCAGGCGAATGTTGATCTAAAATAAAACTGACACTTTTCAAGCGAAGCGCATTTTATTTATATGGAGATGATTTCGAAGCGGATCCCGTCATTTTTATATGTACAATATAAGGTTAATTAAAATGACCAGAGGTATTCACGTAGTCTTACGGGAGTGAATCTTTTCCAAACCAAAATGTACGAATTTTTGCAACTGACGGAAATACAGCCTGACATCACCATCAGCAATACATACCTACCAATGTTTACGATTTTTAGAAAAATAATTATTATGAACAGTAATTATTTGCAACGAGGAAGCTGGAATTCATACTTATAAGTGGCTTGAAGCGTTTTCTCTAGTTTTGGATTAATGAAAAATTATCTGGATTTGCTAAAACTAAAAATTCTTCCAAAACACCTACATAATTACTCCGTCATAACTTGTTCTTTCGTTCTTTCAAGTCAACATTTGACATCTAGACTAGATTTGAGAATCAGATTAACTTGACTGACAGATTTACTAGAGGTCTTACTTTAGAACAACACGCCTTATATCCCTTCCGGCTTGACATTTTACATTTGATTGCTTTTGGTAAACATGTAGCTTCCAATTTACTCGACAAATTATACCAGACAACTACAAATTAATTTCTACTGCATAGAGAAGAAAGAAGACAGGTGCATTTACTTTTTTTACATTAAGTGTTTTATTGGTTCGTATTGAATGCAGCAACACCAAATAAGATTAACAAGTCATAATAAGAAAATAATTGTAAAAATGGTTAATTAAAGGAGAGAGCAGGCAACTTGAAATATATGTATTAAAATGGTGAATAAAATACACATCCAAACTTCTAACCGATCGGTTCCATATTAAGCAGTAGCATTAACTTTTGCAAGCTGAATTGTTTTGCAAGACGCATCGTAGTTTTGGTGCTTGCTCATGCCGTCCTGGTTGCCGAATTTTCTATAAAATATTTTAATTATACAGATTTAGTGTCTAAATTAAAATTGCCTCATTAAAGAAAGACGTTCAACACGGAAAACATACAAAAAAATTGATGTAGGTAGTTTACTTATAAGTGTAAAATTTACAATTACTTACTTTCCACAGAACTGGCAGTTCAGTGGGTTTGGGTTATGTTTGGCGTCAACGTGTGAGCAAAGTTTTCGATAACTTGCGCAGCAAATGTCGCACTCTGGACATTCCCAAGGTTTTGGCTGATTCTGATTGCAATGAACCCCGACGTGCAAATTAAAGGTCCCTTCCTTTTTGTAGGTTTTTCGACAAATACTGCATGCATATCTGCTGGTTGCCTGGGGAGCAATTTTCTTTCCATTGTTGACTGCAACAGCCCTCGTCTTCGTCTCGCGTTTTGTAATCCTTTTCTTTTCGGGGGCAGGGGCTATTGATAGGTTCCTGAGTTCTCGACTTTTTACCTTACGTAAATTTCGACGTGGGCCTGCCTTTTCTTCTTTTATTTCAGGACTTGCCACTTGCTGCTCATGCTCTTCATCCTTTCCAACAGATGTGAGATCATCTAAAAAGGATAAAAAGGTAATATAACACATTTATACACGGAACCCGAAAATAATAAACAGGTTACTATGACTTGACATTGACCTTGGGGGTATGGATTCTCCTCCATGTTTTCATCATCATTTTCTGCTTCCGTTTTGCAGCCAACATCTTCACGTTTAACAGCCAAATCAGTTTCTTCCTTCACTACTGTAGAGTCGCAGGAGTCATCCACGTCCGTCTTTTCACCGTCATCCACGTCCATCCGTCCGTTCAGATCATCACGGTTTTCTCTCTCTCCCCAGATGATTGACCGGATAAATCCCATTACACCTCCATTTCGCCTGGAAGAATTGTCATCTCCATTTACCACAGCGTCACGATTCATTCTGTTTCGTTGATTTGGTGATATAACTGAAAACAAAACAGAGTAAAAGACCAAATGATCGAAATTAAAATCAACTCAACTAACTGTGCTCTCTAAAAAAGTAAGCAGTTTTATTGATTAGGTATTAAATTTTACAGGTAGCTTATTCCACTTTTCTATTGTAAATTACACGGATGAAGTTCACTATCCAAGTGATATGTTAACTAGTTGTTAGAATTTAGAATACCTTTACAAGATCAGAAAATACGTTTATCCTTTACAGGATAATATTTAACAAATTAAACTATTAAACCCTCACTGCATTCGTGCAAACAATAATTCATTCACAAGGAGTCCAAAGTCCAAACTTTTAGAAAACAAACTTACACTGCACTTCTCAAAAAGACAACACACGCAATCAAAATGGCGAATATAAATTGTACACCTGTCATTTAAATAATACATACAAGCATTGCAATTTCGGTGTTTATTTCTCTACTTCCAAGCAGTCATGCTGCTAAAAAAACTACTCTGGCTATGGCTTCCCTTTTTTAGTACCTACCATACTTTAACTATTGTTATTATTGATGCATACAAAATACAATATACATACTGTGCTTGTGCGCACAATACAATTACGTTTATTTAATTCCTACGAGGAATTAAACTATGACTGAGTTTTTTTTAGCTTGGTTACCTATATACACAACAGTTATAAAATGCAAATATGAATATCTTAAAGATGATATTAAAATATAAACGACATCAGATGCTGATTCCATATCCTGTGTAGATTAAAAAGTATTTTCTTGATGCATGTCTGGGATAATAAAAAAAGAGTCAAAAAACGAGACTATGGTTTTTATGGATTTATTATTTTAGAAATTATTTCTTATCATCAAGCATACACACATACATGAGTATACAGAGTACAGAGTGCAGACATCATGGAAAAAAACAACTGTGAGTACAGAGTAGAGACAAAAATGTCAATGTGAAATTGGCGAACAAAATGCCATCACAATTCACAATAAAGAAGTGAAGAAGAAGGGTAAACATAATAAAAGCCTTGTTTACGCGGTCGGACTGACTACTACCATTTAGTGACGCGGAGAAGTAGAGTCCCAAAAAAACAAAACTATTTCAAAGCTTTGATCATGTTCCTTGCAAAACGAAAGATAATAATATTCCGTGTTGATTTCAACTTTTGACGAATCACTCCATTATATACGGCTATCACATAACATTACCAACTTATCCACAATATTTTTCTTTACTGCTGATATCACCACATTTCCATAGCGAACCCCAGCCAAATGTGATAGGGAAATCAGAAGAATGGCAAAGGATGTAATCACTTGTACTAGACATGCTATCCCCAAAGGAGAGTTTGTTTTAAATGCGGCTTCCTCACTAACTTTAACCAATGCTTCGGACCACTTGAGAGGCTGTACGAGCGTCTTTTTAAAGTTCATTAGATTCTGCATTCTCTCCAAAAAGCCCATTTCCACCCAGTGAACGTACAAGGAGGAAAACTGGGTTGCAAGATGCCCCCAAATGCGAATGGAGTTTGTGTCTTTGAGATTGATGCTCTCAGGAATGGGCATACATCCACAAATCGCATTATGTTTTTCAATAATGATATCCCGGTCCGTGTATAAAAATATTTGCGTTATGGATTTGAGACTGAGGATGCCTGTAGACAAAATGATTTTTCTTTCACTCATGTTACCAATCAGATGGGATGGATCGAGGGGTAATGTATAGTTTGGATATTCCAGGTTGTAAAACAACTCTCTAAAGGAGAGCCCTCCAGTTAAAATTTTAACTTTTTCACTAAACTGCGCCTCTAGTTTCAGAAAAATTCTTCCAGCCAAAACAATCTCGTTGCTCCACAATTTGTAGCCCAGATCAAAGAGATCTGGAGTTCTCTTGGGCGTTTCCATGTGAATAAGGTCTGTAGACATTTTGTCCATCATAGTTGGCCGACAGGAAAACCATTGGAAGCAAATAAAATATTAGAAACTTTTTTTTGATGATGTGTCCAAAAATGCATGCCAAAAAACGCCCAGAGAATGTCCAATACTTTCAAAATATTGGAATAAACGTACGCATATATACACGAGGTTAAGAAAAACCAAAGCCATATCTCAAAATTAAAAACTACGAGGTAAACTTGTAAACTTGTAAACGTGTCTTTATTCATGTGCCAGTTCATGGACTCGATTTCTGATTTTAGACTGCAGTACACCAACTTTATTCCGCTTTGTTGGACTATTAAATGGGAACCCCTTTTCTGAATGAATACATTTTTTACTGACATTCTCATCATTTCATTCCACTTGACTTGTAAATCCCAATCATTCTCGCCGTCATCATCTGAAAAGTCTTTCACGTTTAAAAATGTCAGATTGAATTGATTTCCAAGTTCACGAAGGATTTGAAATTCGGCATTGTGACAAAGGTGTACATTTTGGTAAAACGTGCTGCTTCCTGATGATGAGGCACAACTACTACTGCTAATGTCTTCCATCTCCGCAACGGCATCGCTACCAAGGTACAACGTAGGACTGTATTCGTAGCCACTCATACCATTTAAATGAATGCTAAATGACTTAATAGACGACCACGTTAAGCCGATTATCAAAGGGCAACTTTTTAACTTGTCCATCTCTGCTGGGCAGAAATAACAATACACTAATATCTCGTTTTCAGTGTAAAATGCAAGCGGAGCATTGAATGAAAATCCCAAGTTTGATTGTCTAATGTCACCTTTTGCAAATCCCTGAATATTTTCAGCAGAATTTCCATTAACTAAAAACAAGGCGTTGTTTGAGGTTCCATAACCGGATTTATGAATTGCTGTTACTGTCCCGTTAAAAGTTTCCGTTGACAACAAGAAACCCATGCAAGGTTCTCTGTATTTCTCTATAAACCTTAAGAAATTACTATTAATTTTTATATCAAGATCGTCCTGCTCTTCCTCATCAAAGGCAAAGTTGTATTTTTTCAAGTCGTAAATGATAACCGTCAAAATATACCTAGTAGTCAAATCATGTTGTTGCAGGGCCCAAGGAAAACCTTTAAATGGAAGTTGCTCAAACACTATGTTTATAAAGCTGTCCGATTCCCAAAAGCTTGGAATATTTTTACTTTGATTGGTTGTGTCGAATAAGGGCTTATTTGTGGTTTCAAACATTTTGGGTCTGATTAATAAAGATATTATGTACAATTTTGGGAGTAGCAGTTTCAAGAGATTCATTTTGCTAATATTTTTTTCTTTCTTTTGTGACGCAGTCCGTTGTTGTTTGCCCAGTGCACAAAGCACAATATATTTTTATTTTTACAATTGAATACAATTCTACAAGAAAGTTTTGTACGAAATACACTATACTTTTCTCAAACATTCATACATGAATAGTAT
Source organism: Paronellides praefectus (assembly GCA_027744595.1). NCBI lineage: Eukaryota > Metazoa > Arthropoda > Collembola > Entomobryomorpha > Paronellidae > Paronellides > Paronellides praefectus. The sequence goes on from JAITYZ010000705.1 coordinate 8,275, forward strand.
TCCATGCGTGTAATAAGGCAAATGTATCAAAACAAAATAAATTATTCAGTGAATTTTGCCTTTCTACATTTTTGTTTAATAACATAATAATCAATATGTATAAATATTTTAACTAAATTAATTTATGCACAAGACTAACCTAACAAACTTCTTTGCTAGCAGCCATACATTCTATTAACTTTCTCAATATCCCTTTGACTCATCTCTTTCCGTTGTCCGATTTCTACTTTTCCCTCAGAGATCAGAGGCACAATAGTTTCCAGTTTCGAGCTCTTACTAAAAGCGTGCTTGCTGTAATGCAAAACACTTCCATAATCGTAAGGCACTCCAAACGAGGAAACTCTCGTTTCATCATACTTTCTAAACTGATTTTCCTTTCCGGGCAATAAAAGTACCTAGTGTGTGACATGACGAAGGTAAGGATACCACTTGTTTCCCTCCTTGGCGACCAACGTAGGAATAACATGAGGTAGACACATGACTAGTAACCCAAATGTAGTCAGTGGACAGTGGTGACGAGGTATTTTGTCGTGGTAGAAATTGTATACAAGTCCGCGAGGAAATATGGTCTACTGCCTGAAGAAAAGTGGATTGCAGATGTGACGCTGCCAAACCCATTTTAATAGTTTTAAAAATGTACCACTTTAAAAAAAAATATTTTTGTGCAATGGCTTTCTTTTCCATTTGTGTTTCTCTTACGGTATTTTTCATCAAATTCGTAATAAACTGTTCGGTTATCCCATCGGTAGTTTTCATTCACGCGCCCGGATAATTGAGCAACAGGTAAAATTATGTCACCTTGAAAGTAAGGTCCTCCCTCCTCTGGATTCCCCTGTTGTTGGCGAGTCGTTGTACCGGCATCCATACGATTTGAGTGGTGAGATATTACAAAAGTTGATACAAAAGGGTTCTGTCCATGCAGCGTATCAAACATTAGCAGGTAGATAGCTGAAATAAAAATATGATTTAAGAAACCCATGGTATTCCTTTTTTTAATTGCTGGAAGTGAATTAAAAGTACTTTGTCATCTGATGAAATTACAAGAAGTCTGCGTGGGCTTTTATACGTTCATTTTAATGTGTTTTGTAAACATGTAAATATATACTTAATCTAAATCCTCTATTTTTATTTTTTTCATCATTCATACTTTATTAATTAATTAATCATCTAGGTCACGTAACAAGGTAAACATGCCAATAGGGATGTAATACGTGTGTATGTAATCACTTTAATCCGGAGGGTAATAAGCAATGAGATCCAATGTCAACATGATGATGATGACACGATGAGTCTTAAAATGTACCGACAATAAAAGTTTGGATAGGCTTATGATGGTAAATAGTAAGTATATTGTTTTTTTTAATTTATGGTGTTACCTTAAATTAGAGTAAACCCAAAGTGGCACAAAAAATACTGTGCTGGAATTATGTAATACATCATCCATTGCATAGAGATAAAATTACATACAATTATACAATATTGTTAAGCATCAAAAGTATATATGGCAAATAAAAACAAAATATTAAATCACGAGTACAAACCAAACTACTACTCCCAGGTAACGACCTACTTACAATTAGAACTTCATAATACAGTTATTATAGTCAGTAAATTAGATTGATACTCTACTTGCGTATGTGTATTCATGTGTAATAGGTAACTAAAAAAATGCATTCATTAACAGCATATTTATTGGACTGATGAGATGATGTACAATTTTTTCAGTGCAGGCTATTGAACAAAGTGTAAATTTTATGCTGCCGGTGTTTGCCTTGAGCTCATAGCATTTAATAAATGCCATTTTATGAAACGATTTGAACACTTTTGGCTACTCTGCAACTCCTTCTTCGTCATTTATGGTCTAGCCGTTTCAAAAATATATACACCTTATTTGCATCCTTTTTGATTTTTCTACATATTAATCTACATGTTACACATATTAGGTATGTAAATGTAACGAACTTCACATAAAATAAAATTGAAAACAAATCAGACACATTTTTCAGTTTGACTTTATCGAAATGTTATTGATGTACTTTTGAATCTCTTGTTGCTTAAATAGTCAACGGTAGATTGCCGGACAGCTTTTTAAAATAGTCTTAAAAACAAATCACATCTTTAAAAAAACTGATTAAAAAAGAGTTGATCATATATGTTTACGTACCGTACCTATTTACATACGTTTGATCGTGACCATAAATCAAGTAAAATTTGTGTTGTATTCATGGCTGAACACATTTGTTTTATTTGCATCGAATAATGAGAGGTGTAACAATGAGGTATTGAGCTCACACGAGGAAAAAAAGGTTCTCTAAAATCTACTAAAAAGTAAATTAGACAGCCTCAAGTCTTCTACATAATCCGGTATTTTATCTAGAAACATGGCAAGAACCAGTTTAATAGATAGTATAGGCATGTAATTAATACCGTTGTTCGAATAAAATGATAAAACCCACAAAATGATGTTTTAGTTGATTTAAAGGTATTTGTGTGACTAGAAGCTTTGCACAGAGTGCATCATCCCGTAAAACGCTTTGCGTGATCTTGCTTGGTTCGTAATTTTATTTATCAGATTAGAAAACCGAAGAAACCATGAAACGTAGGCTATTACTACTGCATCTTCTAGTTGCCATGGTGATGCTTGATTTTTGTTGTGGAGATAATTCAACTGCTGGTCTTTTGAAGAGAAGGATTAAGAAAAAGAAACCAAAGCCGGAAGTAACTGTAATAAGAGAGGAGGAGGAGGAAGTGAAAAAGGTGGAGGATGAAATTAAATATATTCCCTTGGTGAGCGCGAGCGATGAAGTTAAAGATAAGTTTGTTGCAAGTGAGTCGGTGAAATCAGAAGAGTATTTGAAAGAAGAGGTAGTGAAGGAAGAAGGAATAACTGAGAAGATTTCGGTGGACAAAGAAGAGGAAAAGCAAAAGGAGACGGTATACCAGAACGTGAACAGGGAAAAGGTGGCGGTTGAACATGGAGAAGGAATTAATAGGGAGAAGGTTCTGGTCGACCATGGATTAAAAAGAGTGAAAGTGGCGAATTGAGCATGCAGTGAAAAGAGAAAAGGTGGCAATTGAGCACGGAGAAAAAAAGGATGAGGTGGCAGTTGGGCATGAAGAAAAAAAGGATGAGGTGGCAGTTGAGCATAAGGAGGAGTTGGAAGTTGGGCATGTAGAAAAAAGGGAGGAGGTGGCAGTTGAGCATAAGGAGGAGTTGGAAGTTGAGCATGTAGAAAAAAGGGAGGAGGTGGCAGTTGAGCTTGAAGAAAAAGGACAAAAGGTGGCAGTGCAGCATGGAGGGAAAAGAAAAAAGGTGTCAGTTGATCATGGAGGGAAAAGGGAGGAGGTGGTAGTTGAGCATAAAGAAAAAGGACAAAAGGTGGAAGTTGAGCATGGAGTGAAAATAGAAAAGGTGGCAGTGCAGCATGGAGGGAAAAGAAAGAAGGTGACAGTTGATCATGGAGGGAAAAGGGAGGAGGTGGCAGTTGAGCATGTAGGGAAAAGGAAGAAAAAAAGAGGAGGTGGTAGTTGAGCAGGAAGGTAAAAGGAAGAAGGTGACAGTTGAGCATGGAGGAAAAAGGAAGAAGGTGTCAGTTGACAATGGAGGGAAAAGGGAGGAGGGGGCAGTTGAGAACGGAGGGAAAAGGAAGAAGGTGGCAGTTGAACAAGGAGTGAAAAGAGAAAAATTAGAGGTTGAACCTGCAGGAATAACAGAGGAGATAGCGGTTGATAAGGAAGTGAAGAAGGAGAAGGTGGCGATTGAGCATGGAGGAAAAAGAGAAAAGGTTGCGGTTGAACATAAAGTGAAAAGGGAAAAGATTCCGCTTGTTAATAAAGGAAAAAGGGAGAAGGTACCGATAGTCCATGAAGTACAAAGGGAGAAGGTGGCGATAGAAGAGGTGAAAAAGGTCGTAGTACAACAAGTTGAAGAAAAGAAGGAAGAAGAAGTTGAAGAACCAAAGGAGAGAATAGTAGCGGAATGGATGCTTTTCAAATCAGGCGTTCCCGTAGACTACTCATACAGTGAAAATGTCACAAATCCAGGGGATATTGTTAGTGTTCCTGGATGCCCAAAGTAAGTAAAAAATTCCCAGTATTATTATTATTTTTGGAAATTTTATTAAATATTATGCATAAATTTGTAATATAAAAGGTCAGTGGATGGCTATCCCTGGGTTCTTTACGGAAAGCCTCAGCCAAAATGCTATCTTGTCGGTCAGCGTTCCTCGGTTTGCCAAGGTTCCTCTGTAATGAACTACACAAACAGGATCTGAATATGGAGTGTGTTCCTGCAACTTTCAAGAGTGTCTTGTCAAAAGAGGGTTGCCATTGACACCATCAGACGGTGACCTCAATGCGAATATATTAAGGAGAAGAAATGGTGTGCCAGGAAAACTTCGATTCAGATTCTGTCGTCCTTTGGGTGTCACGTGTGAAGAGTTTGTTTATGATCAAAAGGAGAAAAGATGCGACATCATGTACAGTCAGGTGATGTATCAACTCATCATGTTACCAATAATATACATATTTTTGCAACTTTGTTGAAAACAATTATTTTTTCACATAATCCATTAGAGTCATTGCAACGAAGGTCAATGGCTGCAACGGAACAGTAAAGGAGGCGTGGAATGTGCTCCGCGTCTTTGTGACGATGGATCTGGCCTTACAGAAAAATCAGAAACGATGCAGCGAGCTTATGGAAACGTTACCGAAGAAAATGCGAATTGTTGCCAACCCTGGGGCGGTTTTGCTGTTGGAAGTGTTATAACAAAACTAAATAAATTAGCTTGTGATGCCGGTCAGGTTTACAGTGAAACTTTGAAAATATGTATTACTCCATTTAAAACGAGTGGCTTAATCATGGAATAAATTATTTTACTACTTTGTATGTTTTTTTGCTGTATTATAAGATTATTAAGTATAACTATAACTAATATAAAAAATTAAGCCAATGCATTTTTTAATTCATGAAACTTGGTTATCACATAATGTGATTCACATTCAACATTATCGTATTTATTTAATTTTTCATTGCTACAAATTCCAATTTATCAAGCCATCTAACTTATCTGTCCATTGAAATAAAAACCTTAACTGTAAAATATCAAGGGTGCTCGATGACTCCTTTAACAGGTTGCATACCTACAATCCTTGCTTGGAAGTGTAATTTTTTTACCATTTCGGTATACTCTCAAAAAAAACT
>JAITYZ010000706.1:0-10285 GCA_027744595.1 Paronellides praefectus
AAAAAAAGAAGATGCGGATATATAATAAAATATATAAAATAGCTTTATAGGTATATATACAAATAAGTATATATTAGAGTGAAAGCTTTTAAGAATCTCTCTTTTTCCTTTCTTTCTCTTCTCTACTCCCAAAGGCTATAGATTTTATCATAAAAATACTTACATATCGCATAAAAACGTATAGAAAATGGAGTACCAATACATGTGTGTATATCTCCTGCGCTGCACCATAACGTCAAGAATCAAACAACTAAACGCCAAAACAAGCTTGATGCTTTTTTGCATATAAATTCTTGTATTTTTTTCTACCTTATTTTGTATACCTTATGTAATACCATTCATAAAAGTAAAATTCAACTACAAACAATTTTATAAAACTCTTATTATTTCTTAGAATATAAACATGTAGGGTATCATTGCAATTACGATTTATAACTGATGCACACAAAATGTGTTACGAAAGTTGTCCCGTATCCACAGAAAAAAAGCAAGTTTGATTTTCACTCTAATAAATTCTCTTTGTAGTGTATAATGTAATGCACAACAACGGTAATCAGGATTGTCATTTATGGTTACCTATCTGTAAAAATATTTATATATAGTCATGTGCATTAGTTAAGCCATAGCACTGTTTTGTCTAAAATGAAAAAAAAACATGTATATATTTCAGAGGAGAGGCTGACGATAAAGATAACGTTTTTTGCCTTTAAGAAAGAAAAAAACTTTACCATTAATAGTCATTTTCTTCCTTTTCTCAAACAAAGTCAATACGAAATACTTGCATTCAAGGCAATCAATGAATGGTGCTTTTTTCTAGTATCAAAAAATATATGGGCATGTTATATAAAAATGGATCTTGAGATTTTACGAAGAAAAAGAAAAAAAGTCAGAATGACTGACAAGGAAAAGGCTTGGAAAAAAGGTTGAAAAATTGAAGTGAAGTCAAATAGGCTTTTTAATGTCTAACAAAAAAAGAGTAGGAAAATACGAAATAAGATGAGAAGAGAAAAAAACAAATGGTATGATTAAATTTATTGAAAGTCTTCCGAATTCAGGTTTTCTTGTCGAATGTTGAAAAAACCCGAAAAACTATGTCAAAAGTCATCATGATCATCGTGTACATAACACATCCTGATCACAAAGTTGCCATATTCCATATATTATGTAGGCATGTGCATGTAGCCTTTGTACTTGGTTAACTTACAACAACGGCAGCAGCAATATAACATTGTGACAGCAGAGCTACTACTACTCCGTTTCTATTCGCTTCCCTTTTACTTCAAAAAGAAATTGCTCGCCTTATGTGCTTCAATCTGTTTTGTCAAAGAGTTTTCACATGATTGTATGTTGTGAGAGGAGAGAGATACATAGAAAAAATATGCAATATATACCTTTTATATAATGTGCAGCGTGGAGGTATGCGTCGTCAGTAGGGAAAATGATTCAATTTTTCGTATATACAGACACTGGAGGTGAAGGAGGTGAGGAGGAACCAGATGGAGCTTCAAGGGGAGCTCCCAATGGCATTGAGGACGACGACGACGGAACAAACGAAATTAGGACACAACCAGAAACATCAGTTCTTCCCTTAAAAATTGGAGGCATGACCTTCTATCCAACAGAGAATGGGAAAAAGCACCAAACATCAAAGTTTCAATTGGTTGAAAGAGGAACACCGATTTTACGGAGAGGACAAAACTTTTACATTGCTCTAATGTATGCACCAAACCAAACTCGGCAATTTGATCCAGAGACGGATCAACTCAAATTGATTTTCCGCTTTGGTTCTCATCCATCCCCGATTAATGGGACAGAGCAAATATTGAGAGCAGAGAAAGTTCTACATTCTGATGAGTCCCGTTGGTCGGCGAGGATAAGGGGCTTTAATGAAAATTCCTTGACTCTAGAGGTATAGAGTAGCATGCATTCTATAATAATAACTGTTTTACTTACATTTACATCATATCTCATCCATGCGGTGTTGGTCATATTCAGTTTGGGCTCTTTTGCTTTTTTACCCAAACTAAAGTGACATATTATACTGCTTTTCCTTTTCCAATAAATTACAAACTAAAGTGACATATTTTACTGCTTTTTCCTTTTCCAATAAATTATCTCGAATGAATGGCACTTTCCTCCTACATTACACATTTATACATTGCATCATAAAATTAATAAAAAGGAATGCGGATGGTAAAAAAGCGCAAAGGTCTCAGCACAAAAATAATAAAAAAATGATAATAAAAAAGTTTTCCCTCTTATTAAAGTTTAACTCATTCCTGTAAAGAGATATATAAATGTAAGGAAGATGTAATTAATTCATATGTATATTGATGCTCCACGCAAATAAAAAAATGTTTTGTTATTAATGTTGCAAGGTTCACACAGGAGCGGACTCTTGTGTGGGAATATGGAAGTGCAGAGTGGAAACTAGTGTTCAAGAAGGTGGAATCAACGGGCCTGTAGAAAAATTTCAATGTCCGGATGACATGTATCTTCTCTTCAATCCTTGGAAATTCTAGTAAGTTTGCAAGCTTCAACTTTAGTTAAAAATGTGAATCTTTGTTTTTTACATTGAGTAAAGTGATTGCATTGCCATCGGATGAGTTTCAAAGTTTTTCAAATCTGAATTTTTAGTTATTTATCTGCAACTTTTTTTCTTATCCCACCACTTAAGAGGCCCTTGTCATTACCATCAATCATATCAGAATTTTTAAATAAAATTTTCAATAGGATTACAATTTTCGGAAGCTCCATGATTTCAATACGATTTGATAAAAGAGACAGAAAAAAGACGCAATATTTTTCTCCATTGATTCTGTTTTGTAGATGATATAACACACATGCCAGAATCCGAGCTTTTAGACGAATGGGTTCTCGAGGACATGGGGAAAATCTGGGTCGGTCCTCACAAAAACACCAAAGGGAGGCATTGGGTCTTTGGTCAATTTGATGATTCAGTGCTTCCGCTGGTAATGATCCTGTTGGAAAAGTCAGGCCTGGCGTTTCCTTCACGTGGCAATCCAATTCTGGTCTCTCGAGCTCTTACTAAAATGGTATGTGATGATATATTATTATGGAATGCTTTTGTAAAAGATATATGCACATAAATTTGTTATACAAACAAACAAACAAAATCGTATGTACCTATTAGTCACATTCCTAATTTTCTTTTGTGTGCGTATCACGTTTCCTCAAAAAAAAAACGTGAATATAATAATATTTTAATAAAGTTTTGCTGCTACATCATCCTTGTTATTTTTTTATTGTTCCTCATCAAAAGGTAAACTCTAATGATGACGATGGGATTTTAGTAGGAAGATGGGACGAAAAGTATGCGGACGGAACACCTCCAAGTGGATGGACGGGTAGCGTTCCAATCATCGAGCAGTACTTTCAAAACATGAAGCCTGTACGCTACGGACAATGCTGGGTGTTTGCTGGAGTCCTTTGTACAAGTAAGCAAAATACCAAACATTTAACCCCCCCCCACCCCCCCCAAAAAAAATCTCCATCTATTTACTCTTCTTGTCACTTGTCTAAACACTATACTCTCTATACCTATCATGATGGCGATATCAAATTTATGGGATCATTTTACAAAGAGTCACATACCATTTATCTCACATGACCATCATGATATGTTGGGATGCATGTAATGTCAAATTCCGCATACATGCAATAAAACATGTATTCAATTTTTCTCGAGATGTACACTTGACAAAATGGTCAAATTGCAACTGATCACGTTATATATACATGTATACTACAATAAGAGGCTTGTCACAATTTGTGTGTTTGTGGGCTCAACATATTATATCTTATGTGGGGTAAGTATAGAATAATAGAATAGGTATATAAACTAGCTTATATTTATGTACATTTGCTATAGATAGCTTTCCATTTGTTTTTCATTTCATTTTAGTAACATACTTACGTTAGTGGCACACAAAACAGTCCAATCATCTAATGTANTACATTTGCTATAGATAGCTTTCCATTTGTTTTTCATTTCATTTTAGTAACATACTTACGTTAGTGGCACACAAAACAGTCCAATCATCTAATGTACATCTTTCTCTCTCTCTTCCCCCTGCCTCCTCTCTGCTGGAAAGCATATTTCTCAAATTTTCTGCTAAATTTACTTTCCCCATCGTTTCAACCAATTTTTGTTGTTTTTCTGATATCAATACAAGTAGCTGGCAAATAAAATACAAAATAAACGATTTTTTCTTCCTTTTTTTGGTACAATGTAGCATGTGTATAGATTTTTTATATATTGTTGTTTGTGTGTGCAAAAATTTTGGACAAAAAAAATCCATATAAAATTGCAAGAGACCCGTCAATGCACAAACAAACACACGCACCCACCCACATTTTTATTGGTGTATATAAAAAGTTAAAGAGCTACATTTTTTGATATAATCGACACACAGACCTCTATAATCATCAAATAAGAGCAGTTTTTTTTCTGCTTCCAAATTTCCGCAAAGTGTCCCTGCCAAAAAGTAAGAAGGAGAAAGAGAGAGAAAAAAGGAATGGAGAAAAAAAGGAATGGAGAAGCACTTTACACAACAGATTGCCGACTCATGAGTCACGTCAGCTGCAATGTGTTGCTTGTGTGTACAACGGCAATCCATATAAATATATGTGTGTATGTGTGTGATTGCGATTTCTCCAAGTCTCTTCTGCAATCATACCATCCAGTGGACCAAAAGAGACGAGAGAAGTAAAACGAGAAAAAAAACGACAGGGAAAAGATATCCCTTTTTTCTTGTTCCCTCTTTTTTTCTCAATAAAAATGCGAACAAACTGCAAAAGGATTTCCCGATCAACAGCTTCAAATTATTGGCAGTTGCTCAAGCCCAAGCAAAAATGTTCCTCCTTTTCACTCTTCACGTTTATCAAATCGGGAACGTTGGCTTTTATATAGAAATTTTGGTACATGTAATAAAAAAATTATTGGCAGTTGCTCAAGCCCAAGCAAAAATGTTCCTCCTTTTCACTCTTCACGTTTATCAAATCGGGAACGTTGGCTTTTATATAGAAATTTTGGTACATGTAATTTTATATGACTCCTCCAACAACAACACCACCACCCTCATTACTAAAAGTAGTGGGTCATGCATTTGTAAAGGCTGGGACTTTTGTTTTTTATTATAAAACAGAGCAGATTACATATAAATAGGTATTTTCTATATAAAAAATATATTAAATGCATGCAGATTTCCTACAATAAACCATGCAATCAACAAAATGATGTTCAATTTCATTCACTTTTTTCGGCTGTTTTTTCCTACTTGAGTGTGTGTACACATTACCCCAGATTTTGTTGGTAGTTTAAAAGCACGAAAAGGAATTATTATTATTATTATTATTATTATTATTATTTTGCGTGATGTGATGATGATAGGAACAACATTTTCCTCATTTTCATATAAAAACCTATACGTTTACTCTTGAGATTGTGTGATGCAATGCGAAAACAAGGAGGTATGTATATTCAAAAAGTCTACCTTCTGTACCTCTGCTCTTTACGTCGTCCTTTTATCTTTCTGTGTGTGTGTATGTATCCGTGAGAAAGTACATAGGGGAAAAGGAGTAAAAAGCTCTTCTGAGTTTTGTGCACACACTTGAAAAAATTCCATGGTATGTATAGCTAAAGTATGTATGTACGTTGTAGACTTTCATCTGAAAATGCCCTTTTTTGCATCATTTCCTATTATCATCATCATCATCCTTCTGTTGATTATCATTATCAACATCTCATCGTCTAACCATCCAAACATCCTACAATCCTTCCTCCTTTTTCTCTTCTTGTCGTGTTGTGGTGGTGGTGTGGGGATATCTTTGATTTTACAGTAGGTAGGCATGCCCATTTACAGTTGAGACGCAATAATGCACTTAATGTACACCAATATCTCCAACATCTCACTTTTCTCTCCTCAACTTTATTTGCGATTCGCTCAATTTGTTATGCGTAGCCCACATTACATTATCCGTACCAACACGTCTCAATTTATTTTACATGTGGAATGTGGAAGGTTGTAATCAAATTAGGAATATACCTAACCTACATAACTTGTGTGGAATATATACAATTTATTTTTGTGTTTGATTTTGATACTAGACATTATGTAGATGCACACGTGTAACATTGAAATTGTACCTTTTCCATAAAATTAAAAGAATGAGGGCGGAACAGAATAGAACAAAATAGTAATTTTCTCCTGTTCTGGGTAGTCCCTGAAATCGAAATATTGAATAAAAGGAAAACATTGAAATCTTTATACCACAGAAAACGCATATTGCAAATATTGATGGTGCTGTAGTCATCGGTTTAGATGAGGTTGTAATACACACAGCCAACCCAGCCAACAAACAAAAGATTCTTTTCATGGCTAAACACATATACCTATATTTGCCATTGAAATGATTAAAGCTATTATCGGGATGTCTATTACTATTATTCGCTAGTTAACAAAAAGAAGAAGCCCTCATGCAAAATTCCGTTTTTTCGGTGTTTCTTTTTGAAAAAAGAAAATTTCTTGTAATGTGTGTGAATTCATTCGAATGTGAGCATTGTGGTAAACACAAAAGTGTAAATACAGTGGAAGAGTGGTGTGGCCATGAATATACTTTTCTTTCAACTTCCATTGCCGTTTTACAGGAAAATGCTTTAAATGAGTAGCATATTGTTACATGACTCACAAATGAATGAAATAAAGAGATGTAATATCAAATTTTGATGCATTATTAAGCCCACTCGTAAAAAACCTGAGTATATATGAGAGAGAGTTAAATCTATGTAAATACAAAAAGGATTACCTATTTCAAATTGAAGGTTTTCATAGAAAAGTTATTAATAAACAGGCATTTTAGTAGGCATTTAAAATTATGCAGTAGTAATACCATAATTCCATGAAAAAAACCACTCGTTTTTGTTGATTGAAAAGGTAAATAATGAAAAAAATATAAACAAAAAAAAGAAATAATTACATGTTTAATATTTTTAAACATCCGAGTAGAAAATGAGGTTACCACAAAAAGAATGCATGATTATTGACTCTGTATGGTTTTTTGATTCCAGTAATCGACGCAACTCCACAGGAAACCAGTGATGGTAAGTCATATCGTCACAAATGCGGTAGACCATTTTTTGTATAACAATACGCAATAATAAAAGTAATTAAACGGAAACCAAAAGAGTGAACAAGGCTTAATACTAGTCGATATTTCCCGGGATAATGTGTAGGAATTCTTTATTTATATCTACAAAAAAATACAATGGATTACTTTGGACGTTTTTATAGACGCATAATATATTATAATAATACATATGTATCTTACATGCCTACATAAATACATTTGTTTTATAAATGTGCTTAAATGATGATGATACATTTCGGGTACATAATCCATAATAATAATGTTTATATACTTCTTGGACTTGACCACTTTATTGTCTTTTCCTTACCCGAGAGTAGTGTAGTATGTAGTACACACGCCCTTGTGGTAATACATGGCTAGCAAAAGAGTGACTGGACATCATTTATCAAACTTTTTGGGTGATGAATAATGGTCCTAAATCGTCTAAAGCCTTTTTTCTCCTATTTTTTCGGGCTATATACTTACCACTTACTTTTCTTCTTCTTTTCTCTCTCCTTTTATCTTGTTGTGTTGAAGGGGTTTACCAATGTGGACCGGCGTCTGTAGAAGCTGTCCGCAAAGGGCGAGTGGGTTACAAGTACGATGTTCCATTTGTATTAGCCGAAGTAAATGCAGATTTGGTACGTTGGCGAGAGGACAAATCTAGCGAGTTTGGATTCATACGGATGGAGTCCAACAAAGCCGAGTGGGTTACAAGTACGATGTTCCATTTGTATTAGCCGAAGTAAATGCAGATTTGGTACGTTGGCGAGAGGACAAATCTAGCGAGTTTGGATTCATACGGATGGAATCCAACAAATACCAGTAAAGACCCGTTTTTTTTCTCTCTCTCTTATTTCTTGTTTCTCTTATTATTACCCTAAAAAGTCTCTTATATGTCGTTATATCCACTTTATTATAACAACGCCTTTATATGCTTTTTCTTCCTCTATCATTTCCCAGGAATAATAGACATCCAATGCAAGTAAATATATTATGATAATCTTTACTCTTATAAAACGCTATATTATATTTATACTTTTGCTACTTTCTTTTTGTGTCCCAGGCACGCTATTATATATTGTCCACTACCCAATCTCTCTTTCTTCTTTCTCTCTTCTATTCACATTCACAACTGTCTACATTCATACAAACAGAGATTCTTATTTTCCCTTTACAGTGTACTGTGTGTGATGATGTGATGCGGCGGTGAGAACCAAAAATCTTGTTGAGCTTTTTATATATAAACACACTTGAGAAATTTTATTATAACAACGTCTTTATATGCTTTTTCTTCCTCTATCATTTCCCAGGAATAATAGACATCCAATGCAAGTAAATATATTATGATAATCTTTACTCTTATAAAAACGCTATATTATATTTATACTTTTGCTACTTTCTTTTTGTGTCACAGGCACGCTATTATATATTGTCCACTACCCAATCTCTCTTTTCTTCTCCTTCTCTCTTCTATTCACATTCACAACTGTCTACATTCATACAAACAGAGATTCTTATTTTTCCCTCTCCTGTGTACAGTGTGTGATGATGTGATGCGGCGGTGAGAACCAAAAATCTTGTTGAGCTTTTTATATACAAACATACTTGAGAAAGAAAAAAAAACTATTATGTACTGCCCCTCTCAACACACTACTATTCTACTATGTGACTTGACATAAATTCTACTTTTTTCCCATGCTACCTATATACATTTGAGTCACATAAGGTTACATACATAATATCGTGTACTTTTTTTCCTTTTGCATTATTATGTACTTTATTGGCGACATTTTTAGTTCACAAGCACTTTTCTCACCAAACAAACACACCAGAGTTTCCTTTCTTTTCGCCATGGTTCAAAATACGGGTCAAAAATAAGAAAAGAAATGGCCGTGTCCCGTAATATTTTTCTACCACTATGATTCCAGCTCCACCACCACCACAGGAACAGTGAATATAATGGTAGTATATATAATAGTCGTGATGATATGTCTGCTGACCTTTCATTCAGCAGCAAGAAAGAAAGTAGTATAAATCCGAGAAAATATGGTATAGAGAGAAAAGAGACTGGGATGGTGAAGAGGGAAAGAAGAAGAAAAAGACTACTTGATCCTCTGTCCCAATAAGTAGAAAGATCAATGTTTTCAAAGTGAGATCCTAGCTCTTCTGGTATAAACCTACAATATCATCCTTGCCATACAATGATAGTTATGTCTACAGTTCCATTAAGACAGGTTATATATACAATATTTCTAAAGACCATTTACAATTGGCATTGATATTCCTCCTGTTCATCTTTTATATGTTCCTTTGCTACTACTACAGCTTGTATAAGCTCAACTCTCAAAGTCTCTTAACATACTTTGTTCCAAAAAGTCTATAAAATGCACATATACATATTGTCCATATATTATGTACCAACAACGGGGCCACATACATAACACATAAAAAATATATTATTTTTTTATTTCTGCTAACAATAACGTCAAAGTACACAAGTCTCACTGTGGGCGTTATACGGCTTGGTGAACTCCATTTTCTTTCATTCACCTTAATTTACTGGGTTGAATTACAACTAGTGAGTAGTGACTAGTCGAAGAAATAGTAAGTGTGTGTGTGTGAGTGTATGTTTGTCCGTGTGCGTTTGTTGAGCAAGTAGTTGTAGTAGTAGAGGAGTAGTAGTAACAAAAGTAGGGATTTCAGTCAACTTCTTAAGAGAGAAGAAAGGTTTTTGTGATATTTATGGGTCTTCTGGGATTACAATTCTTTTATACTTTTCTCTCCTTTTTGCTGTGTGCTGCTGCTACCACTAGCACGCTACAATAAGCAAAGTGAAAGAAAAAAACAGAGGGAAAGCATGTGGGAAAAAAAGGAAAAGAGTTAGGAAGGTTACTAATTCCTGCTGGAAATGAGTCTTAAAGTCTCTCTTTCTTAAATACACACAAACAGTTTACATCCTTTCATTATAATTGTGCCATAATAGGTCAAAAAATACGAGCTTGGTCTTCTCCTTCTTGTATTCAAAAGAAAAGCATATTAAATTCATCTTGATAACACACACACAAAACTATATTGGCTTAATTTCACAACTGCCAACTAATGATCATGTATCTTTCACTGACAGGGAGAACTG
>JAITYZ010000707.1:0-23313 GCA_027744595.1 Paronellides praefectus
GAATGGAGTAAGGACAATACTTTGATCAGTTCTAGAAGACATTTTGGCAGGACTTTTCATTTCACATTGTATCAGATGGCTTTCCTCATCTTCTCGATAATCAAGCTGTTCCTGATGGTATAAGTTTAACCCCAGAGATAGATCGATATGCGAGGGAAACACTTGTTGCGATTGTTCATACATATCCTGTTGTTCACCACTTCCGGCAGCTTCCATTGTTGCCACTTCCATAACTTTCCTCTGTAAAAGTTCGCTTTGCTCGTCGATGAGTTGAATTTCATGGGTAAGAAATGCCACATGATCTTGCTTATCATCTAACAACTGCTCCAAAGCGGTCAAGTTCCTTTCGTTGATTTCGATCTCCTTACTCTGTTCATTTGTGATTTGTTTCAGGTGCTCCAGCTCTTGGTTTATGTCCTGCATGGCAAGTTCCTCCCACTCCGCCTTTCGCTGCTTATCGGATAGTTTCCTTATCTTCAAACCTAGCTTTACCAGTCGCTCCTCTTCCTGTGTCAATTTGACATTCAGCTGAAAAATATTTTCCATAAGTTCTGTCTTTTCCTTGATCAACTCACTAGACTCGTCATTGAACTCTCCAGAGTCTTCAACGTCAACCTCAACGTCGTCCTCTGTATTTTGAACCGGCTGTACTGACAAGCTTGTACTAGCCTTTTTGGGAGAATCTGTTTCGCCAGCGGATTTTACACTTTGTTGTTGGTGCTGCAAATCCACCAACTGTTCTCTCCTTGTTTGCCTGTGATGATGATGGTGGTGGTGATGGTGATTCCCGTGTGCATCTCGTTTACATGGACTTTTCTCTCGCCGTTTTATTCTTCTCGTACCTTTCGCTATATCGTCTTTCAAATATGACTCCACCACGTAGTGTTCCCCCAACTGTGAACTACGAATCTTGTGCATTTTATCCTCATAGCGTTCAATTTGTACCTCCTGCTGGCGCAGCTTCTTCAGCTGGGCTTGGATAGCTTCCCCTTGTGTGATGACAAGTTTGATTAGCTGTTCCATGGCGTCACGGTGGCCCTCTTTGTCGCAGTCTTCCTCCTAAATACATAATTTAACTTTATTAGATTCTATTGAAATTGAAACAGTTTTGTGAAACAATAAATGTCAATTTACTAACATGACAATTAACCTTTTGCTGGTGGTAAGTGGAACTCCTTTTCCTATGTACTTTCCTTGAGGACTTCTTATCAATGTAGCCATCTGCTGTGGGCGAACTTCGCAGAACAAATGACACATCCCCAATTTGATCTCCCCATGCCTTCCATACTTTCAAAATTTTCACACTAGGATCCAGTATACGCTCCATCTGTTTAACAAATACAAAATAAAAATCATAACATTAATTATTTTTTAGCGACATTTTTAACTATCAGCAAGAACCAACATGTAGGTCTTGCGATTACACTAATTGCAAATAAATTGTCAGTTTAAATCAACATAACTCTGACATTCATACACGAATAAAAAACAAAAAAAAACAACCATTAACAGAACAGCCACTCTCAAATGAAGGTTTTTTAAACAAAAAAAATCACAACTGGGTTATGCATGCATTACTGCCACGAGTAACAAAACAAAACAAAAAATGAAAATTTAGAAATGATAAACTAAAGACACCCCCGTCATAATTATCACGAATCCAAACAAAACAGATTTTTTTACTACTTTACAAAACATGCGTCTTTGCTAGAAGCAAAAAACGCGAACCGAGTATATAATTATCAACATCGACATAAAAAGCAGAAAAAACGGCTTCTCAAACGACAAGTCTCCCAATTCTCAATGAAAAACATGACAAGCCGTCATCGTTCTCGTCATTGCGGTGTCGTTTAGCCTTCCATCAATATTTGTTTACGACGACTTACTTTACAATTTTTTAAATAATACTCGCAGGCCTCACAGTCGCATTTTCAAAGATTTCAAAACAAAACTCATGTATTCGTGATAAGAACAAAAAAATCAAAGCTTGAATGCTATCTAATTTTGGATTTAACAACAAAATTCTGCTCACAGCAGCATTGTGATTAACTTTTAAATACGCTCGATTTTGCGTGTTTTTTTTGTTTTTTTTTGTGCACATAATGCCTTTAGTACGCGCATGTGTAAGTCCCACAAACCATTCAATTTGGATTGAGAGCAACAATTAGCCGGCAATAATCCAATGTCATGTCCGGAATTTAGCAACACCTGTACATGTGCCTTAATGTCTGCATTTGAATGACACTTCATTTGTCTTAAAGCAGTACTTTTTACGATTAAATACTTTCATCCCTGTGTCGTGTTGTGAAACTTGTGGATGTATAATTATGGCATACTTTATAAAAAAGCATGGCTATTTTTTTTAATACGATGCTGCAAAATTTCAACATGTTATATATTATATGTTTTAATCAGTAGTGTATTAAACCTAACCATTATATTATTGTATATACACTCAGGGCTTTTTATTTAAATGCCTCGATAAAAATTTATGTTAAACCCGTCTTTCTTACTTGGGGCGTGCTTGCAAGCTCAGAAATAACTGTTCCAATTAGAATACCATTCTGAGTTGGTGAATTTGGAAACTTTTCCAAAAAATCCTCTTTGGAATTGAAATTGCCACAACGTTTATGCCAAATGTGGCTACACAGAAATATTTTCAAATGCTATTTTTGGATGGTAATAATAATGATAGTTAGACGAGGCGAAGGGGCCCATTTACTTCGATGCAGTAATGATTTAAAATCCCCAGACATAAATTTCCATCAGTAAACTGTTATGATTATGAGTATTCGACTAATTATTATTACTTTCTTGGAGATATTGTACTTTTGCTTATAAATGTAGACGCAAACTTAAAGAAGACACTTTTCAAATGATTGCAGACACCTACTAAATTGCTGACTCTTGATTTTTCTGTCTTCTGTAGATTCATAGAGCTGCTTTCCAGTAAAAAAACGAATCTTTTGCATATTATATTCTTTGCTGTTTGCTTCTTGAAACGATACGCATCAAGTTATGTATATCAGCATTTTCTTCCTTATGATTATGATTATTGTTCTGAAGACTACCCACGGCGATGTGTTGCTGTGGCAGGTGTATGCCTGTGGATAAAATATATTTGTTCTCCTATAAGATTTATTATGAGCAGGATATATGTTTTCCTATATTTAGTACGCTATTGCCTATACATTTGATGCTTATAAAAGAGAACGCTCAGGGTTTACCTAAAAGTGATGATGGAGTATTTGTTTCCTTTAAGATTTTTTCTCAACTTTGGGGTAATTAGTGCCCATTATTACCAACGCAACGAGAAGAATTGTGTGCATTTTACAAAGAAAAATTAAAACTTCTAAATCAGACATGGTTTGAATATATTTGGAAAAAAAATTAGATGGCTTATTAGTAGTACCAGTGCCTCTTACATCATCACCGTCGCCGCCACGATAACAATTACTTTTAACTACCGTAATCATCATCACACGGGGGATCGCTAACATGCATATATATGCAGATAATATGCTTGTTTTTCAAGAAAATGAACATCCTTGACTCTGCACTTTACTTATTTACATACCAATACCATAAGGATTGGATACTTGTATTAGCAAACTTGTAACAGAAAACTACATGTGGCAGGGCGGAGATACTCTTTGTACAATATGCCATTATTATGGAGAAAAAAAGGACGATTGCTTTAAACCAAATGAAACCAAGAATGAGCAATAAAAACAAAATGACGCATGCATGTACTGCTCAATGTGGGGTACTCGTTTAAATGTGACATGTAACAGCCACGAAATGTAATCATCACCACAGAGATGATCTACTGGTTGACATATAAATATGTACATATATAAATATTATAATACATAGGTACATATGTACATGTACATATATTGGAAATTGGCTACATCATTAAGTAGTATGCCTTGTCTGCTTACATTGTGAATCACTCACACTCTCAGAATATTGCATCCTTTAGCATTATAATTATTATTATTACCATGCATATTTATAGTGATTATTATTGCCTGTGTTTTCTATTACTAATGTTGTTGGTATTTCAAAAGTTGCTCCAATGGTGTGATCATCAGCGACAGCGAGAAAATAGTATATAAGCAGGAAGATTAAATGTATTCTCGTAGCTGTATATAGGTATACATGTGATTGAAGAATTTGTTAACTCGTAAGGGCTCCATCTTTGCGTCTAATGACGCTAATTGAATGGCGGTATTAGTGGTGGTTTGCTTGCAGAGAACCGTCTTGTAATCACAAACGTCATTATCAGGGATGACGATGATGGTAAGAAGAATCCTAGTGTGTGTGTGTGTGTGTGTGTGTTTGTCTGTGTGTGTATTATGGCTTTCGTCTCGAGACTCAATTCACGTGCTAGTTTATGGGCTTTCCAAAATGATTCTCTTGTGCTTTTGGATCAATTCAACAATAGACAGTGAAAACGCAAAGGCTGTGTAGAGTTATATGTTGATAATAATAATGATCATGAAAATGAGATGATGCGTCATCAGTTTAATACGATGAGAACTGAGGGGATGTGTTGGGATAAGTTTATATCATCATAGGCAAAGATGTTAAACTTCCATGGCCACTAACCTTTTTAGTGGAAGAATCCACTTTCGGCCACTGGATTTAATCCACTGTCCGAACTGGACTATCATCCTATATTTAGTTGTTAATAATCCACTTTCTTCCACTTGCTCAAGTGGAAGAATCCACTTTCGGACAGTGGACTATATCCATAGGCCAGTGGACGTATCAACACTGATCATAGGATTATGTGGTCAACCAACCGACCATTTCCATATATCTACATACATCAAAAAGGGCATCAAGCTTCAAAAATAAAGTTGAAACGAGTCGAACATGTGTGCTGAATGTAGTTCATCTTTACGTGCACCTGCATCGATACCGTTTTTTTTGCTCTTTGTTCCACAATTTTAGGCAATGCACTTAAATGCATCTTTCGATGACACATAAATAAATAAATAATTTTTGAATACAATGAAAATAGAGCATCGAGGCAATATAAGGCAGTTTCAATACTAAGGTGGAGGATACAGATTACAAATGATGATAGAAACGATAAAATAGCATTTTATTATCGTAAAAAAGTATAACAACTCCCAAACCTCCAAGCACATTAGTGTAACAGTGACCAATAAAGCGTGTAGAGCTGTGAAAGAGGTTCATCCTCAATTTCATCCTTGGAGCAATTTTAATGCAACCAGTGCCACTATTACTTTTTTTTCTGCTACTCCCATCACATGACATGAGCTGTCTGTCGGCAAAGGTAAAAAATCTTATTACTGCTGTATATTATATATGCTTTCTCAAGAAGATGGTATTTTTATATTCAGGGATGTTGTAGGTGTTACTGTTTTTACAACAACCACTACAGCAATTTACTACGCTGTGCTGGCTGTCGGTCAGGACAAGTGGAGTAGCAACCCGTGCACACACACACACATTTCTGCAAGGAGAATTGTAGATAGGTAGATATATAGTAAACTTGTTATTGTACTCCCTTTTTGAAAAATACAAATTGCCCCGTTGTTGTTATTGTTTAATAATCCAAATGTGGATATGTCTTGTATTTATGTTTTAACAACTCACCCGTCACGATTTAGCAACAACTCCTTCAAATCAAATCTTGAATCAAACTGAGTGAGCAGAACTCCCAAAGCACTTATTTCTTTTACAGAAATATATTCATACACACGCATACATACATATATACTTGTACAAACAAAATATCTAGGTACCACGACATGTAGTGGAGGAGAGATAACTTTACAACGAGCAGTAAAAATGGCCATGCTATGTCCCTTTAAATGGGCTGCCTCAAGGGATCAGTTGTTTATTTAAAGAAAACCCTTTTACTATGTACGTACGTATGTATCGTCATAACAACACAGGGAAAATAAAAGCTGCGAAGAGAGAGAGAGAGGTTGGGTGATCCTCCACCCTTTCTGAGCGCTTCCATCATCATATCATCGTCAAGTATATTTGAAAAACTTCCACACGTTTTACCATCGTTTGTTGTACGAGATTACGCTTACAGTGCTCCTCTCCATAAGAATGTTAATATCTTGAGGGTTTTACATACCAAACAAACCAGACCAAGAAGAGTTTTACCCACTACCACATTTTTTTTTCTTCCTCTCTAGCTCCCTTTGTTTCTTTTTCGTTGTCGTCGTCCACATCGTGATAATTTTAGTATGATGATGCGCAAGAATAAGAAGAAGACGTGAATTCATACAATCCAAAAAGCAAGGGAAAAATTGTTTAAATGTGAGCCACGAAAAAGTTGATAAGATGAAAAACGTTTGAATGCGAAGAAAAATGAATTTAAGAAAGAAAAAAGGCAGCCAACAGCCAGCGGTGGTGAATAAGCAGCAAGGTGTAATATCAAATGTGTTTTTGTGTAATTTTGATTTCCCACACACAAAACACATCACATAATATACCAGAAAAATGTATATATATGCTGACGTTATTCATGCATGCATGATTACAATTCCATCATGATCATCCTTGTCGTCATCACCCCTCATAACATGCTTGTTGTACAATATATTCATGCTGGTTTTTTAAATATAAAAACCAAAAATGTATCTTTGTTGCTCTTTGTGGTTTGCGTTGATTCAAGCTTGTTGTATGGATAGCAGACTCATACACGGGTGACGGGTAATAAAATGAGATTTACCATGCGTACTATATAGGTAGTTCACATTTTGTAGTTTCTATTCTAATGGAATTTTCCAAACGTAATATGAAAAAAAAACCTATCTCTCATTTCATCGTCAATCTCACGGTTTTTGGAAGACGCTATGCTATGCTATACACGACAATCTGCAGAGAGAGAGAGAGAGAGAGAGTAGTCGTAGGCGATCATGGACTCTTTGGATGAGGGCTAGAGAAAAATAAAATTGGGCGGTGAAAATTCCTTTCGGGAATCATTTGTCTCCCTTACCTTGTTTCATATTCCTCTTATAATTATTTCATTCAAAACATCATAATGCTTATATAGGATTTTCAACAAACCGAATGAATATTATGATACAACGCTACAAATCACCATTCCGTGCCACCATCAAGTAAATAAAGCATTTTTGCCGACACCTGTTCACGGAACTCGCATTTTCTTCAATTTTAGATAATGCTACCAACTCCCACATTTTTACGGTTACTCGTCGTATTTTGTAAATTTGCTTTCGTGTGACTGCAATGTCTGGAAGGGGAAAACATTTCCCACTATAGGTTTTACTCACTTTACCCCTACACCAAGCTTAAAACAAAGAATAAAGTGTAAGTTTTTATATCTTCTGTTCTGAAACATGGAAATCGAAGTACGTCTTACTAGTTTAAGTGAATGAATGCCATCAATATTATTAGTGTTGTCTTGTGCCAGTCAAAAAATATTAATAACAAAAACTAGCAGGTGCCCTTTATTTAGAAAAACTGACTTTTTGGAGAAGTACCGCAAATTGAAGTGAAGAGGAAAAATACTGATATTAGTTCAACCCCCTTGTTATTATTATTATCATTATTATTCTCAACACTGTACGGCATCCATAGATTATTATTACCCACATTACCATTATTACATACAACAAAATAGATCTTTGTATTTGGTATACTATTAGTTCACTCGTCTGAATGACGGTGCCGCCGACTGATGCTGATGGAAAAGTTGATGATGATCCCCTAAAGAAGAAGAAGATATTGCTGAGCAGGGTAGACTCGCTAGCAAATAAACATTTTATACTAAACACCTACCTCTCATTTGATATTTCACGGTTTTGTGTTTCCTTTTGTTTCTTTTAAAGATCTATAATAACCGGTACCATTATCGTATTAGCTCTCAAGTGTTATTTAAGCAGCTATTTTGAAAGATACTTTCACACAGAAAAAGGATCATCAGAAGAAGACCCCTTGGCTTGTGATAATAATGATCATCATGAGAAAAATACGTGCGGATATGGATTGGTTTACTGCTGGGATAAATTCAAAATGTGAGACATGAGATGATGTTGTTGAGTCCAACAACTGATTTATTTGATGATGGTCTCATCATCAAAACTGCGTGATGAAATGATACATGATGGGAGAGAGAGAAGTGTGGGACAGGGATGGGATGATGATGATGGGAACTTGGGAAGCGTGTAAAAATGCATGGAATCCCAATCATTCCTTCTTCCTCAACTTCTTTGCCTTTTCCGCTTGAACTACTCACGATGATAAATAAGTAAGGGGTGATGATGATGATGATGATGATGATGATGATAGAAATGTAAGAAAGATCGTAAAAATGAGGTATTCTGCCTATATTTGTAAATTCGGAGTAGAACAAGTTGAACTCGGCCGAGAATAAGAAAATGGAAATTTATTGACTGTTTGTTATGCATTCGTGAAATTATATGCATGTTTCAATATCAATTTTTTTTTACTTGTTTCTCTCTGACATGAGAGGGAGGAGGCAACAATATCGTATCAAATATAGAGACAATAGGACAAGATGAAAATGAGCTTTTCACTATTTATTACAACAACGTGGCGTTAACCTGTACCTACTTATTAAAACAAGGCAAGGTGAAGATGATGATGAAGAAACATGAGCGTATTCAATTTATAATGAAATCGAAATATGTATGCATATATACCTAAGCTACAAGACTAGTATGGGATTCTTAAGATATTATATTATTATTATTAATATTTTGGTTTGCTAGTGCGTGACAACAACAAGACCGAAAGTAGAATATTCTATTAATGTGAATTACTTGCAAATAAAAAAGGAAAATAGAGGATGTCTTTCACAGCTTGTAAGACAATGTACAATAACAATAAAAAATTACATGATGATGACGATGTCGTAGGGAGGGATACAAACATTACTAAAAAAATAGTTACGCACTTTTCAAATTTATTTTTTTATTTATAAATTTTGTTACAGGTTCTCATTTACAAATATATGCATGTATATAATGTATAGTTGGTATATGATATTTCCTATATATTATAATATATTTTGCTTATATTTTTCTTTAAGAGAGTGGAATATGTTTTGCAATTTCATTATGCATGTAATATTATTATCGAGTAGTAAAAAATAATTATAATAAATACTGAAAGGTAGTAGTCGTCCCAACAGGAAAATATTGTTTCAATATGTCACGAAATTGAAGGGATATACATTCAAACAGACAACAAAGAGGAAGATCAAGTAAAAGGGGAAAAAGGTGGAGATATGTTCAAATTTCAGAACATCACGACAGAAAAAAAACAGAAAAACTTTCAACCAGTTTTTTTTTGTTGCTTTACCAAAAAAGTTTGTATTTTTCACATCAAATTACCCATCCTCTGCACGATTTAAATAAAAAAAACTAACTAGTCACCATTTCCTAGCTTTCCTTACTGAGTTTTTGTTTATTTTTTGTTGTCACTCTGCTAGTTTTCCTAAACTGGAGACAGTTAAAACTCTTTAGATTTTTCTTTTAAACGATTAAAATGATGAGAGTGTCGCAGGTTTTTAAGGTGAGAATTTAAAATAAAAACAAAGTAGGATGTGTGACTATTTCCCTTTAGTGATACGAATACATGTTGATATATCCTTCTTCTTTCTAAAGTAATGGATTGTTTGGGACTATTATGGTACGTTACCGTGAAATAAAGTGATAACGAATTTTATTAGTGACTAAGGACGAACCAGATATGGTGACATGAAACTAGTCAGCCGTGTCTCGTACAAAAATACAACATAATTTGTGTGTGTCCCCTCACCACTTTGTATGTATCATTTTATTCTTGTCGTCTCGTTTTCACCATTGTACTTATTTTTACGGTCTGACTGATTCCACACTTATCTACGATACTACTACATTGATAATAATGACTGTGTGATATGAGAACAAGTGTAAGTACTCAATTCGTTTAGAAAAATATGAGAGTGGCTTTTTGTAGTTTGTAGATATGGTATAAAGTAGGTATAAACCTATAAAAAAGTGACTCACCTTTTTCCACTTCTCGACCAGGACGTATTTGGAAGGGTCTTCTGAGGAAGGGACCATGGACGAGATGAGATCGTGACAGGTCGTGAATTTACTGATCCCGCTGACCAGCTTACAATTAAGTCCAACCCAAATGGGCACCTTTTGTTGTTGAGAATGGTGGTCCTCCACCACATCCATTCCGACAACCATTTCCTCATTGTTGTTGTAGCATCCATTATTATTATTAGCACTATTACTGGCTGTGGCAGCGTTACCAGGTTTGCCTGAGGTTGCCGGGGCTAGATCGTCAGTAATTGTGCTTCCCACAAAGTTCTCCGTTATCGCCGCAGTAGCCATTTCGATCTACAAACAAAAACAAGAAATAAAGTAGTCAGAAAAATGTCACGACATCTTTTTTCTGTAATTAAATCATGCACAAATGAATATGAATTCGTTAGTTAGTATTTTTTTAAAGTCATTATGTTTCTCCATGGAAATTACTGTAAATGTTCAAGTAATCTTATGCTATCCTCTTCATATTTATTGTACAACTCATTTCAAAATACTTGCTAATCAAACTAAAGGAATAGATCAGTTTGCCTTATTACTGCAGTTTGATGAATGTCAATGATATCATCTCTATGATGACTGTATCTACTGGTTCTGCTTCCACAGTAAAGAATTTGATACTTATCTTAACGCATACTTTTTCAGTTTTTTTTCACCAGCAATAAGTACTAGTCGCTATTATCATGATCCTCATTTTCCCCGAGTGATGCTCATCGCTTGATATGAGTCAGCCACACACATAGATGCATAAAAATATTTAAATAAATTAATGGAGATGTTTCTGTGTGGCTCATTTGCTCTTTTATATTCTGTTTTTTTCTTTTCTCATTGAGCAATGTGTCAGTTGAGTGCACAGTGTGTGTTGCAGTAATTTTACCTGACCCTTGGGATAATATCTACTTTGCAGTCATGGTGAGTTCATTTTAAACGCGCAGCGGCAGTATCATAGGCTTTAGACGAAGATATGCAAGGATAATGAAGAATACACATTGCATGCATAATAACCTGTGTCATTGCTACGCATCTCTCTACAATAATTCGGCTAAGTACATGCAGAAATATTTTTCCCAAATGCAATTAGATAATAAAGCGTTGTTCATTAAAACTGCTAGACTTCCACGAAGCATTTACATAAGTATTCGTGCATATACACACATTATAGAATGCCATTCGATATATGTAATAGGTATGTGGTGTAGGTATATCAAATAGAAGACTTTTACTAGATAAATTAAAGTTTTGAATTTACCGTTTAAGACAATATGTGTGTGTGTGTGTCTGCTAATGGTTATTTCATGTGAATTTTCGGGAGTTTGGTTGCACAATACAACGGGCTTGTTGTGAAGTGATGTGCACTTTTGCATAATAGTCTGTTGAAACTCATCGAAAAGTCTATTTTGAGACTGGCTATTGTTGCGTGTACTACAATTCCTTAATTCAAAATTACTTCTTGTCGACTCTTTTTCATGTGAATTTAATTAAAAAAGATCGATTTTCCTTTAGCACTTTTGACTTGAAATATACAGGACACATGGCCTGGACTCACTCAGACAGTATTATTATTCATTATTATACAATTTCTCAAGATGCAATTTTGAACTGTACAATGTTATATGATGGAATATGTTGTTGATTACATAAGTGACACTCAATTTTGTAATTAATTCCCTACCGTTTCCCCTCAGGTCTCACTAATCCCAACCGTCGCGAGGGTTGAAGAAAAAAAACACACTCTATATTTATACTCTAAAGAAAAAGACATTCTAACAAAAAAAACACCGACCCGACGCAAACACACACAAAGCAGTCTAAAAACATTTTTGTTTTGATGATGACGCTGCAACTCTATTTTGTAATTAATTCCCTACCATTTCCCCTTAGGTCTCACTAATCGCAACCGTCGCGAGGGTTGAAGAAGAAAAAACACACTCTATATATATACTCTAAAGAAAAAGACATTCTAACAAAAAAAAACACCGACCCGACGCAAACACACACAAAGCAGTCTAAAAACATTTTTGTTTTGATGATGACGCTGCCATACTATTATTATTACATGGCATGTTAAAGGCCTTTTCAAACTTTTAATATGAATTCTCAGCAGCGAAAAAAATAACGCTGAAGTGCTGTTTAGGAAACATACCGTTGAAGTATTAAGAAATGAATCCGAAGAAGATTTTGAGTAGGCATCTACAAAAGTATTCTATATAAATTCTAGCCCTTGTCGTCATCATAATAACAATAATAATAATAATAATACGCAACATACTTCCTTTGAAATCAAATCAGATATCATCAGATTGCGTACATATATGCTTGTGTCCGTGCGCAACTTCACACAAATACTTACACTTGTTATTACAGAAAACTCTTTTATAGAGTCATCCTCTATTTATTCATCTGTGTACCTATATACTACCATGGCATTAGTCCGACTCGACAGCCAGGGAGATGCAGCAAGATAAAAAAGGATACCAGCACCACCAACCAACATTACCAGAAATGAACTTGAAAAAAAAGCTTGCTTTGCTTGATTGAAGTCTTTTCTTTATCCAACCTTATCGTCATCTCTTTTGCTCCTTCTTATTCTTCATGCTATGTTCGTGTGAGTCCTTATGCCACCAACAACGTCGTGCTGTTTTAGAATATTACATACCTGATATACTATAGAGCTGCATGATGAACAAGAAGAAGAAGATGAGAAAAAAAATCTCAAGTACAACGATATATAAAAGAGAGAGAGAGAGAGAGATGTGAAGGAGTATATAAAAGAAAAAAAGACCGTCGGAATGATGAGGATATGATGCTGACCATGATAAGAAGAAATATATATTACGACCTGTAGGTATACATTTAAAAAAAAAAAAATGACCATTCGAGATTTTTACGGGAAAAAGGAGCAGCAGCAGCAGCAAAGAAGCAAGCACATTTTTCCATTTAATTTGCTGCAAACAAAAAAAAATCCTACTTAATTTTAAAATGATAAATGCATTATTATGATGATAGTAATATCAGAAAATACCGCGTTCCTAATTCTGTAAGGAATCATACTAGGTATAATAATATTTTATGCAGAGATTGTTTATAAATAAAAGTGAACCGGGTTTACAAAAAATGTATTTCTTTTTTATTAAAACTTTAATTTATCTCAGTAGTAGTGAGTGAGTGAGTACTATCTTGCAGCTTTATCATTTTGCTGGTTTAAAAATCATTTCAAGTCATCTCTTATTAATTTTTTTTGTTGAAGCATTATTACCCAAATGCATTTGATTATATACTCAAGCAACATGAAACAATGAATTGTAGCCTTTTCGTTGACGAGTTATCCTCAAATTTATTATATACCTACCTATCTATATGGAATTTCTCAGTAAAACATATATATACCTACACACATATCCATATATACAATACCTATATATAATGTTACATTTGTAAAACTATAGCGTGGAATGTTTAGTTTTTTACAATTGGATATTTTTTGCCCATATAAGTATAATTCTATTTTATTCTAACAATGTCAGTTGTTATTTTTATACAATGAATGTGTTTTCATTGCAATTTATAGACAAGGCCTGGTCTTTAGATATGTTTAGTGAATGTAGTAACGAGGATGTTCATATTCATCGTGTTTCCTTTTTCTTGAAAATGTGATGAATATCTTTTAGAAAAGAGGAAGACAAACGCTTCTAATTTGCCTTCTGTTCTTGCTTTCTATTTTTGTACAATTTTCTGTAGAATGCAATTTGTATGCAATTAATATAGTTAAGTAAATGTCACCGTGTCAAATATCTCTAACGCTAATCTTCTATTTTTTGGTGTGAGAATGTTCCTAAAAAATAATATTTTCGAGGTGATTATTTTTTTTTAAATTTATTTGCACTTGTTTTACTTTCACGGCCAAACAAGTAGGATGGTGTAACAAGAGCAAGTCTAATTATATAAAAACTAAATTTCCGGGAAATTCAAAATTCAATTACTATAATTACCCATGTTGAAGGATAGCTTATTATAGGAGATAATAATAGTAAGTTTTCTAATTCCTTTACATTACCTGCAAATGTGAAATTTTCATTTATAACTACTGTTTGAGAAGAGGAAGCAGTGATTCATTCTTCCTTTTAAGATGTCTGTTTAGCATTAACATCATTTTTTTTACAAGGCGAGGAGCAAGGCACAGGTGAATATTATTAAATACCTTTTAACTTTTTGGAAATTGTTATAATAACTTATCACCACTTCAATCGTCAACGTCAGCAACATCATTATCATAATATCGTCATCCAACTTTTTAAATGTGAAAAATATTTTCTCGCACTTCTTATTTTACTCATCTATAAAGCACTCCTGTCATACACGATTACCATCTATTTAGTTGTGCAAAAAATCTTATCTGCTGTTTTGAACGACGAGGAAATGTACAGTGAAAAGAAATTTTGACGAATAAGACCAATGAATTTGTAGTTGTACTATAGACTTTTTACGACTCTTGTTGTAGAGCGACTGAGGCACTTACTTGAAGAACATTATGATTATTATTATGATAATGTGCGTCGTGCGTGTATGTTACTACAAGAAGAACCTCAAGTAGATTAAAAAATATTTTTGTTGATCAAATGAGCGACGGGCGAGAACAAATAAAAGTAAACTGCTTCACATTCTTTTATTTTAATGCTGTGCCTTCATACGTTTTCGCTTCCGGCGGCAATAATAAACATTTGCAAACACAACAAAATTTGTCAAGAAATATGAACATAAACACTAACTGCCTCACAGGTATATAACACACTTTATAATACATTATATTACAGCATTATGTCTTATCACTCACTTTTTTTTAGATTTTCACCATTTAACGGAAAGCTTGTACATTTAAAGTAGCGAAAAGTATTGGTCCAAGCGAGTTGAAAGTAAAACAGTAACAGAAGCTGTGATATATGCAGCAATTTTTGTTACTGAAAAGATTAGCCTCATTTGAACTTAATGGGGAATATTATTATGCGCATCTTTATAGCGCAAGCATATACATATATATATATATCAATATGTATACATGTTTCATTATTCTCCGAATGACTGTGGTATACCAATCCCATATTACCACAAGATTTAAATTTTTTCATGAGAAAAAGTCAAGAGAAATCTTCAAGTATACAATTTAGCAGAGTAAAAGAGTCATATTTGAGGAGAAAAATGATGAAATTCTCATCTAGATCTCTGCTGTAGTCTAGTAATAAAAAACTTTATGTCTAGTCAGTAGATTGGATAAAGCCACCATCGACATCTATCATCATCATCATCATCATCGTGATAAAGAATAACCAGTAAAACACGACAAGTAACTATAGTTCCGCAATGCAATCCAAAGTAAGAAATCGTGTTTGAATTGAGTCAAACCCAACAAAATGGACATATCAGCACATAATATTTTTCTAATTATAATTATAGTATGAAAAGTATTGTGTACTGTGTACGTGCGGTGGTCTACCAGCTATATGAGCCTCAAAAGTTATTTTTTTATCAGGGCAAATTCAAATAACATTCAATATTGCAATTCTTTTGATAGCTTTGCTTTGTGTGTGGCAAAATTAGTTAACTCACATCATGTGGGTATAATATTCATTTTGTAATATTATTATTATTATTCTTTCTGATCGTCCATAAAAAAACTTCTTAGACCTTCATTTTCTGAGATAAATTTCAAAACAACCGTTTTCTCAGCTTGTGTGCTTACTCTGAAAGTTCAATGAAATTTGAGCTGATTGTTTTTTTCCTCTCCTTTACCTGTCCATAAAAGTGTTTATCTGCTCCGGCAAAGAAGTCGACAAACTATGTACACAAAGTATACAGGAAACAAGAAAAGTATAGATGCTTTCTAAACAAGAAGAACCAGAACACTACTGGTACTGTATTCACTATTCTTCTCAAAGAGCGTAATTCATGCTACAACTTGTCTAACTGAAAATTTGAACGGACATGGTCATCATCATCATCATCAGGTTAAGAACGGCATAACACAGTGCCATGTTTTATCATGATCATCTGTAAATGTGTAGGAAGATGAAGAAGAAGACTGGTCATTACATAATCCGTCTTGACCTTCAACCTACACCATCATCTTCTTTTTTTACTCTAGACTAGACATTGAGAAAGAGAAAAAAAATTGCCATTGTTGTCTTTAACTCTTTAGACAAGGGGGAAAAAGCAGTCGTCATATATAATATATTACAAGGTAATGGACGAACATTGACTTTACCGGACGGATGGGAAGACCAACAAACCAAAACAAGAGAGAAGAGAGAGAGAGAGAGAGAGAGAGACGGCGTATTATCAGAAAAGAAAAATCGGAAATAAAATAATTCCTGAACTTGAATTTTGTGTGTGCATTACCATTACATTCTCTCCTTCCTGTTGTCCATTCATATTACCACCAGAGGCGAAAACGTAAGCAAGAGGTAACAGAAACTGTACTGTGTGGATGCTCGAGATTCTCTTTGGCATTCTTTACTCTTTCTGTGTTGCGGTATTTGGCGAAAAAATGACATTTTGCTCCTGCTTGATGTTACCATGTGTGGCTTGGCCTTCCACCTGAAAAGTTGCCGTTGCGTGTGTGACTATAGCTGTGTTCACTATTATGTATGTACTATAAAAATACAATCATAATCATGAAGATTGTACGTGATCATTATTTTTTTCGTGATTTCCTTTGCATTCATCATATTATGATCATGCTTACTATAAGTAATATTTTGCATAAGACAAGCAAAAAATCAAAAAAAAAATATTGGGCTGAACAAAAAGGAATGCGCACTCATATGCACAGTCTGTTTAAATTTAGATTTTCAGTTATCTTCTCTAATGAAAGTTTGAGTAGACAAAATGGGAAAGATGATTACAAGGGTACGACTAGTATGCATAAGAATTACAAGTTTTGTTTTTCTTTTAAATAATCAAAACAATGATACACTGTGACAGACTGTGAATCAAGTCAATCAGTCGCACGAAAAATACGGTACTTGTGCTGCACACAAGCTTGTTATCATTATTATATGCCATCATCATCATCGTAATCATGATAGTTGATAGAGGATATACGTTTTTGTTACTCCTAAACCATCCCTCTTTCCCTCCATCTCACTCATTATTCTTGTGGCTTAAAACAATATTTTTTTTATATATTCGTTTGTGTTGTAAAATAGTCTGATTTCAACCAAAGATCATAAGAGTACAATGTCTCAACAATAAGGATGTTTTTAGTGGGCTTCTTAAATGCTTGGTTAGCCACTAGGCATGACGACAGCATTAAAATCTGTTTCTTCTTTTTAGATTGGATGTCAATAGGTATTATTGTAACGTTATGAAAATTGAATCCCAACAAAGGCAAAAATTCATATCTAAGCATAGTAGTTTCCTACATAATATTTATATGTCTATATCATATTTGTCATAAATGAACCTATATTAATAGTCCAGTTTATGTTCAAAAACCGAAATCAAGCCTGTGACTTTGGTCATGTGAACGCAATTAAAAATTCGACATGTTAAATATTGTAATTTAATTTGCCCATTTATATATTAATGAATTGTGAAGTGGGTTTGAATAATTACTTTGGTTCTTCTTTTAATACTTCACATGACCTTTTACCAATTTTCAATGTAGTAGAGTTTACAAATCATTTATTCTTTTTGTTGAACTCTGAATAGACTGCAATCTCAAACCATGAAAGCCAAAATGAAATTTGGTTAGTGGAAAATTCCCACAAAATATCATCTCTGGTACATACAAAACAACCCGAGCCACACGGAATACATTATATTACAGGTATTGAGTAACCAACAAATGATAATGACGACTAAGGATTACCACGATGAAAGCAAAGTAAAAAACGGCCCATTTATGATTTGAGTCATGAGCTGGGATTTATTCCTGCATAAAAAATCATTTATGCATTGCTAAACCAAGAAGTACTTTGTTGACAAATGGTTTTTTTTCTTCGTATGATATGCATATTATTTATTATTATTACATGTGGCTATCGGTGCGGTGTTATGATATTTGTCGTGGAAAATGATGCGCAACATTTGTAATACAGATATACGGGATTATGTACATAAGGTATGCTATGAATTTTTTTTAAACCAAGTTTATTCATTGATCGTGGTCGTCATTCTGAGCCTTTGAGGCAATTACTATGATGTAATACATATTTATTACCATCCTTTTCTACCATAGTTTCGACAACACAGTAATAATAATAAAATAACTTGTTACATGACGACGACACAATATCATGCATGCAAAGAGCAAAGTGCACATTGTGTTGGACAAAGCCCAAAGCGTGAAAAGCACATAACTTATTATTTGGTGATCTTTACTTTGTGGCTCCCTTAAAGAAACCTATATACCTAGACGATTTTTACAGAATGACGGAACGAGAATTTCACAGTATATTTTTTTCCTCATAAAGTTCTCGCATTTTTCAGGTCTCGTGTCTGGTATGCAGACATGCAAATATTGTAGACTTTACCGAAACACACGAACATTGTTTCATTTTCTTCTGCTTACGGATATCATATCATGCCCAACCAAGGAGACAATCAGGCATTTATCCCAACTATTTTTTTCTTCGTTCTCTAATAACACATCCAACGGCATCCGATGATAAAGTACTCTTGCTACATAGACAAATACAAAGCAAGTACTTTTTTACCACGTTTCTTGGGGAATGTCAAAGGCTATAGTATACATTCGTAAAAGAACATATTCAGTTAGAGATTTAACAATGACGATGAAATAGGAAAGGCAACAGGTAAAAGCAATTGATGATGTACATTTGACTCCTTCAATCTCTGTTTTTGCATTGGCACAGGCTAAAGAAAAAAAAGTTTCTTGTAAGTACATACCATATATATTGAACTATTGCATTATGATGCTTATTTAATGCCACGAAGAAGACGACTTAATACTTTTTCACTTCAAATGAACAAGTTGTTTTATTTCATGTTTAATAATGAGGATTTATTCCCTCCTGGTAGTTGGCATTGTTGTTCATATTATACTATATTACATATATAGTCAATGAATAATTTTTATGCTTCTTGTTGCATTTTTGTTCTTTGTTACACCAGACCGTTCTATATGCTAGGTGAACTCATAATCAGTAGCAGAATGGATTACGTAAAAATGAACATTTCAACAATTTACCGACGATATATTTCAAACATATTTTACTTTGGTCATTTGTAGTTAGTTACCTTCACAAAAACAAAATATGATTACAATGACGATAACGATACAAGCCCAAAGTAGTTAAATTTCAAATATATGTACCTATGTATATATTTTTTTTGATAATTCATCACGTCATATCGCAAACCCTTTTCAATTTTATTTAGGAATGCAAAAGAGAGTTAACATGTTGTGGCTACAGGGATTGCTGACAAAAAAATCTTGTATTATCATCTCATGACATGACTTGGGCTTGGTCCATCCTTTCCTTTTCACTTAATCTTCTCAATTTTTATTCACAAAAATCCGACGAAATTTATTCATTATAATTATTTATTGTTAACAATTTGCAAACTTTGTATGATGCAGTAAATAATGCAGAGAGGTATCTTTATTAGATGCAGTCAAATATAGATACAAAGGAAGTGNCAATTTTTATTCACAAAAATCCGACGAAATTTATTCATTATAATTATTTATTGTTAACAATTTGCAAACTTTGTATGATGCAGTAAATAATGCAGAGAGGTATCTTTATTAGATACAGTCAAATATAGATAAAAAGGAAGTGTATAAACCAAGCTACGCTTCTTGAACGATGATGACTGATTACCGACCGAATACACAGCTAGAATTTTTGCGCTATGGGATGATAAATGTGGGTGGATGTTGAGTTAGTGAAGATGAGCAAAATGTAAATCGTATTTATGNAGATGATGACTGATGACCGACCGAATACACAGCTAGAATTTTTGCGCTATGGGATGATAAATGTGGGTGGATGTTGAGTTAGTGAAGATGAGCAAAATGTAAATCGTATTTATGTAGGTATATACAAAAATGATAGTGTCATAAAATTGATTGTTAATAAGCTCATGTAAAGCTGTTAGAAACAATCGATGTAGATGTTCACAATATAGTAAATGATGTCACTGTTCATGATAATATATAATATTGAATTATTTACTGTTCTTATGTAGTTATTAATTAAACTACATCGTAAAGTAAAGTTAAACGTCACCATAAACTATTACTCGTCATGGCTGTTCTAAACAGATATAGTAAACCGTTATATATCGGCGGTATTTATTTTCTCCAATTACAAATACCCATATACAGACGGTAACGATGCCACAGTTGTGTGAAATTATAAAGAACCTGTTGCTGTGTGCGCGTGTAGTCTAAAATACTGAACACAAAACTACTCGTGCATCGGCTCTTCTTTTGGGTGGGGTACATTGGCACGGCCTTTTTGCCAAGCGCCACAAAAGATTTATGCTATACTTCTGTCGAATTCAATGCATTCTGTCATTGCTGCTGTCAAAAATAACCCCGAGCTTTCAACCACATTGCTTCTTTCTCTAAATTAACTCAAAATTCACTCCACTTCAAAATTACCAAATCAAAAAGAATAATTAATATAAAATAACAATTAAATTCGGTTTAATATTCGGGGGGAAATAAATTTTGTGCGTACATACAGTTCACAGCATTTTTACGGTTCACAGCTGATTGTTTATTAGTTCAAGCGGACTTGTGAGTGTTTGGTAAGTAGGTACTTTTAGTTAAGTACTCGCTAATTTATTGATTTAATAATTAGCAGAATTTATTAAATCATAATTTAATTTAACATTTAGTCTCTATTTTTGTTTACAGGACACACGAGGAACATCCCAATATTCTCATTTAACGATTCGGAAATCTGTTAAAACCGTTCACTTGGTTCGTGGTAAAAATGGTCTCCATTCGTGTCGCTACTCCTGGGGACCTGATGAACATACAGAATTGCAATCTTCTATGTCTCCCCGAAAATTATCAATTAAAATACTACTTATATCACGGAATGTCTTGGCCTCAGCTAACTTACGTTGCTGAAAGCTCCAAAGGAAAAATCATTGGGTACGTCTTGGCAAAACTGGAGGACGAGTCTGAGGATGTTCCACATGGGCACCGGATCCATGATATTCGTCCAGCTAATCCGGACACATACTACGACAATATTGAGGAGAAAAAATCCAAGGGAGGACGTACTGTTCCAGAAGGGGGTTATCACCACGTTTGAGCATCCGTGTCATTGTGCATAATACGTTATTATGTTATATTTCTTAATAATTGTGTAGCATGTTGTTTTACCACTTATACAATAAATGAGTTTTCAAAAAAGTGAAATTGTTATGTCTGTCGCAAAAAGAAGTGCATCATTATCGTCGTCGTCGTGTCATGAAGATGTAGAACTCACTTTCAAGTATTAAATATATGCAATTATATTATATCTGCTTAGTATTTCATATAAAAGCACGTTTCACATACACCTACCTTTGTACGTGAACTTGCATACATAATTACATTTTTCTCTCCTATTGTTCTAAGCTGTTGAAATTTAAAGAAAGTATTGATTTTAGCGAGTTTGTTTGCCCATCTGTTGCCTCCTGTGTGATTTTATTCAGTTCGCAAATACGATTGGTTTTCAACGCAAAATTTGCAGTCTCCTATTATTTTCAGCGAAAAAATTTAAAAAATTCTTGATAGAATAATATTGCATGTGATAAGATACCTTCTAATCAGTTGAATCGGCTTGCTCAAAAGATAATTATTTATAAAAAAAAGATATTCAGCAACGTCGGGTTGATGTACCTTCTCTAATTATTTTATAAAGGGATATGAGACAAGCAGCTACTCAGTGAGTCCAGGCGAGTTTCTTGAGAATTAAATAGATCTACTTCTCAGCCACGGCACTGCCCAAATATTCAATTTTTCATCAGTCAAAAATGTTTTCTGAATTTGATCCACCCAAAGTGTCATATTGTCATATTGTCATATATCTATAATATAGATTCTATATAGCCATGACAGGCAGAAATGGATAAGATAATATTGTTAATCAGAAATGTCTCATGCTTTGCTACAGTCGTTTCAAATTTTCGAACAACGTAATTTTAATGTTTTCCAATGATTCTGTACTTGAAGATGGCAAAGGTACGACATGGCACTTTTGTGTTTGACCTCATCTGTCATGATTCCATACTACCAAATCTGAATGCATGAAAAGGCAAACTTTTATTTTATTAGATTTCATAAGAAACAATAGAAATATAGGAAGTGATGTGGCCAAGTAGAGACCCCATACTAAAGAAACAATGTACAGAAATTAAACCGGATTTGAAACTCACTTTTATACTTTCATCTTCATTCACAGAGCAAGTGTAATTTTTTTCTTGATATAATGCACAAAGTGTTGCGTGTAGCTTCATGGATGTTACGATTCGTGATGTACCATTGCATTATGACATAAAACAGTTTCCCTTTTCAGGAACATTTTTTAATAAATAATCATCATCATCATCATCATCATCATCGTAATAATGAAAAATGAATCTCTTTTTGTTAATTTTCATCGTTTGTACATGTTTTGGTCATGGTTATATTTTTCTCTGCGTACAAATAGAATTTTGTGTGTCCATCGGTAGCACGTACTGTGTAGGGGCACCCACAATCCTCAATCCTCATCCATCATCTTCTTTGATGCCGTACACCTTTGATAATATATACCTCTATTTGTTTTATTTCGGATCTGACTGTTCAGTAGATAAAACAAATTACCTCTATCCTCCCTCAGAATTCATTACTTTTTCTTCCTCGTCATTAAAAGTCATCTAATGACCACTAGCTGGTTACTAGGTACCGTTTCAAATAGTAGTACAACTGTTTATTAATGTCAGCCTTGATGGGCAATCCGCACGTTCATAAGGACATGGATTGTACATATTATATAGTTTTTATTGTTTCATTGTCATTGTTATCATGGTTATTATTATTATTATTATTATTATTATCATGATGAGCATAACTCTCTGATTCTAATCGAATCTGATTGTAATAATTTGAACAAGTGGTTTTCATATTTGTCTCGGTTTAGTTATTTATTTAACAAAAGTGGTAGCAACTTTGTATAACGCCGTTTTGTAGAGTACTAAATATCTTATTTTATTTTTTTTCTCAATG